>SKCR01034830.1:0-114896 GCA_019454045.1 Zanthoxylum bungeanum | reverse complement strand
TTTGTAACAAAAATCATAACACACTCCTCTCTCTCTCACATTGCCGAAACTACATGCAGTTTTGGGCTCTCCATTTCTTCAATTTTTGTGGCAAGATTTGAAGAAGTTGTGCATTCAAAATCACAACAAAGGCTAGCACCTTCAAGGGATCATACATAGGTGATATGGGAAACTAATCCTTGAGCTTGGAATGATCAAACTCGACTTGGAGTCCCTCTTTTCTTCTTGGCCGAAAGCTTCACTGCACAAGGGAGGAATTTCGCATCATCTTAGCATCCATTTTCAAGTATTGTGAGTATGATTCCGCCATACTTCAATTAATTCATTCATGTATTTATATATTTTGCTTGTTCTTGTTGATCTTGGGGCTTGGTTATTTTTTCCATCACATAGGGGATCTTTCATTCCACTTACTAAGCCCATGCGCTCGATTGAATCATGCATACATAAGCAACATGCAGAATTCGAGTGACGAAAAATAAATAAATAAATCAAGGCAACATGAAACAGAGAAGGTGCTGTTTACTCAAGTGGTACGTGGAGTGTATCCCAAGTACAGACCGCACTACCGTCCATTCGGATTCGGCTACGGAATTTACGTCTGGGTTTCCATCCTATATACCACGAGAGACAACATTTTTTTATTCATCCAATACCCACAACACACATCATACACAAACAAGATTCAACAAATAAGTAAAATACAATCAAAATAAGTAACCAAAAATCACATAAAGATGAGTGTGAAAAGTACCCTCAGGTCTAACCTTTAAAGCCGTCTCTCGGACTCGCGTTTCACAGAAGATCGGAAGGGATAAAGCTCCGCAAATTTTCTGGTTCATTGGTTTGCCTTTTCCTTCCTTCGCTGTTTTGCCGCTCAAGCTACTATTTCGACTCCGTTTTGCTGCTGTTTCCTTGTGGTTTTGCTGCCGTTTCTTTGTGGTTTTGCTGATGTTTCCTCTGTATTTTCCGCTTACTGTTTCAGTGGACTATTTTGATGTTTCAATGGACTGTTTTTGGGTGTTCTTTGTGGGTTTTAAAGTGCAGTTTTTATGTTACTGTTTAGGGATAATTTTCGGTATATGTAGCTGATGTTTTAATAGTTATAGGGGTTGTGAATAGCTGTTGTGTTTTCGGTAATATGAGGGTGTTTGAGGGCTTGTTGCTCTTTGTAATGTGAGGGTGGGATGAAGAGAATTGTTTGTATTTCTCCTGTGATTTGCGTGTGATGTCTAGTGTTTCTTGCTGTAATTTTCGTGTGAGTTGTGTGTATGAGCTAGGAAGAGCATGTCTTGGTGAGGGTTGTTTATATAGAGAAGGGCTAGGGCTTCACCTTGTCTCACAAGGAAGGGATTTTGGCATTAAAAAGAGGATTTGATTTGGTGTTGAGTAAGGAAAGTCAAAGATTGAGGGGGGACAAATCTTACCTAGATTAGGAATACAATATATTTAATTTGTTATGATTGATTTTAATTAGGCATGACATCTTTTTAATTTAGTATGTGATTTGTTTAGTTAGGAAGTTAATATATTGATTTATCTTATTAGGTATGATTATATTTATGTTTTATTTAATTGGTAAATGGTTTAAATATTTTTTTAATATTTAATGTTTAATTTAATTAAATGGGGATGTGTTTTATAGGCTTTGGGGGGCTAATTGGGCTGGGGTGCGAGGCTAGGAGCAAAACCAGAAATACCGACTTCGTTCGAACGCCCATTCGAAAGCAGCATGAACATCCACAATCTGCCTGACGTTCGAACGAAGTAACGAATGCAGCACCAACGAAGACAGTGAACTTGTGAAATGAACTTGATGATGTACTTATTCTGAATTTCCCCTTCCGACCTCCGTTTCCCGCAATATCCTTAGCTAAAAAGGTAGTGCCTCCAACTGAGACTCATCATCGGGTTTCACATGCGAAAATGCAATGCCTACAGTCGCCCCCACTTTGATGGGACTTGTGCAGTGTGTGACTTTGAACAATCCTATCAAAGTTATGCAATGCATTTTCACTTACCTGGCTCGGCTGCTGCCTTGAGCTGAGTTGTGCTGCAGTGGACCTCGATCCTGGGACGCATCCCAATACTGCTCCTCGGCAACGGGGGTACCTCGACCCTGGGCACCTCGACCCAACACACCGCTGACTATAGAGACCTCGCCCTCGAACTGATGATGTAGTGGGTACCTCGACCCTGGGCACCTCGACCCGGAACTACAACTGACAACGGGGGCTCCTCGACCCTGGGCACCTCGACCCAACACCGCTGACTATAGGGACCTCGCCTCCCTCGAACTGATGATGTAGTGGGTACCTCGACCCGGAACTACAACTGACAACGGGGGCACCTCGACCCAACACCGCTGACTATAGGGACCTCGCCCTCGAACTGATGATGTGTCTCCATACCCGGAGATGACATGATATGGGCCTCGCCCCCAAGCTGATATGGGCCTCGCCCCTTGGGACTCGTCCCAAAACTGAAATTGTGTTGACGCTGATTGGCTCATTTCTGCCGCTTTCTCCTTTCTTCGAACCTGCGAACACAAAACAGAAACAAACACGAAGAGAATGCAATGTAACGTGTATGCATGAATGATTTTCTTTTTCATTTGGGTTAGGTCTTCTGCTAATTCCCGTGGTGACTGCTCGGTCTTCTCTCCCTCAGGCAAAGTATTGCTTCAATTTGTCTACGTTGATCGGCTCGGTGAACTCGTTCCCCTCCAAGTCTGATAGCTTCACTGCTTCACTGCTCCATTTCCATTACCTTCTGCACTATGTAAGGTCCTTCCCAGTTTGGTCTGAATTTTCCTCTCGGATCTGTCGTCGACGGCCTCGACTGCTTAAGTACCAAATCACCCTTTCTGATCTTGGTAGGACGCACTTTCTTGTTGAATGCCCGAGCTAGTCTCTTCTGATACAAGCTGCATGTGATACAAAGACTTCGTTCTCTTCTCATCCAATAGTGCTAACTGATCAAACCTCTGTGCGGCCCAATCCTGTTCCGGTAATTCTGCCTCTGTTAATACCCTCATAGACTGTATTTCCACTTCTACCGGCAATACTGCTTCCATTCCATAGACCAAAGAGTAAGGTGTGGCCCATGTTGCTGTTCTCACTGATGTTCTGTACCCCCACAAAGCATACGGTAATTTCTCGGCCCAATCTCTGCAATTTTCTGTCATCTTGGCTAGAATCGTCTTTATAGTCTTGTTGGCTGCCTCAACTGCCCCATTTTCCTGCGGCCTGTACGGTGATGACTTGTGGTGGCCTATCCCATACCTCTGTAACATTGCCTTCGTCTCTCTTTGAAATTGAACTCCGTTGTCCGTCACTACATGATGCGGCATACCATACCGACAAATGAGGTTTCGAGCTATAAACTTTGCCATCTGCTTTGCTGTAACATTGCGGAATGATTCGGCTTCCACCCACTTCGAGAAGTAATCTACTGCCACTACTATGAAGCGATGCCCATTTGATGCATTCGGTCGAATTTCTCCAATCATATCAATCCCCCATGCTGAGAAAGGCCACGGCTCTGACAACCCGTGCAACTCTGTGTGCGGTAAGTGATTCAAATTACCATGTGCTTGACAGTCATGACAGTGCTTCACCATCTTCGCGCAATCTGTTTCCATGGTTGACCAATAAAAACCTTGTCTCACTATCTTGCGGGACAGATTTAACCCGTTCATGTGCGGACCACATATCCCGGCGTGTATTTCTTCCATTACATGCTGAGCTTCTTCTTTTCTCAAACACTTCAACTGAATACCGTTTGCCTGTCTCTTGTACAGTTCCCCTTTCAAAATCACATACTGGGAAGCTAACTTCTGAATGACTATTCTGTCTTTTCTGCCTGCCCCTTCCGGGAGTTCACCATGTTCCAGATACCTCTGAATGTCATAATACCAAGGTTTACCGTCGTCGACCTCAACTTCCAGAATTCTTTCTATCTCATAAACAGGTTTGCTTGCTGTTGTCAGTATCAACGGTCTCATCACTAACTTTTCTGGATTTTCCCAAGTCGCTGCAAGTGTAGCCAATGCATCTGCCATCTGATTCTCTTCTCTCGTAAGTGCTGAAACTTACACTCGGGGATAACCTGTGCCAACTTTCTGAGGTGAAAAAGTAAGGTTTCAACCGTTCTTCTTTCAATTCCCATTCTCCTCGCATCTGCTGGACTACCAACATAGAATCTCCGTAGACTTCCACACTCCCGGCCTTCAAGGCTATCAATGCTGTCAAACCAAAAGCACACGCTTCATACTCGGCCATGTTATTAGTCACTCTGAATGTCAACCTCTTGGCCAAAGGCAAAGTCTCTCCCTTCGGGGGTCACTATCACGATCCCAATCCCGGCTCCCTTGTAATTCACTGCTCCGTCAAATACATCTTCCATCTCTGAACTGTTATTGCTTGGATCTCTTCATCTGGAAATTCGAACTTATACTGATCCCCCTCAACAGGTTGCATTGCCAGAAACTCTGCTACTGCTCGCCCTTTGATCACTTTGGAGGTGAGATACTCAATGTCAAACTCTGTCAGCAATACCAACCATCTGCCCAATTTTCCCACTAGTGAAGGCACTGAATGAAGATACTTCAGAGGATTCTCCTTTGCCACTACCTGGATCTTGTATGACTGGAAGTAATGTCGCAACTTTCTGGAAGCCCATACCACTGCAAGACAGATCTTCTCAACCTCCTGATATCGAGCCTCATACGGGAGCATCTTCTTACTCAGATAGTAAAGGCATGTTCTACCCTCTCCCCTGTCTCATCTGCCTGTACCATCATTGCCCCCAGTGCTTCTGATTCTATAGCCAAATACAATATCAAAGGTCTGCCCGGTCTCGGAGGTTTCAATACAGGTGGCTTCACCAAGTACTCTCTGATTCTGTCGAAGGCTGTCTGACACTGTTCATTCCATCTCACTGGCTGATCTTTTCTCAACAGTTTGAAGATAGGCTCACATACCGATGTCAACTTGGCAATGAACCGACTGATATACTGAATCTTCCCCAAGAATGCTCTGACTTTCTTTTCTGTCTTCGGTGCAGGAATTTCTGTGATTGCCTTGATCTTTTCGGAGTCTACCTCTATTCCGCCCATTCCCACTGTATGACCAAGCAATTTCCCTGATGTCACTCCAAACACACATTTCTTGGGATTAAGCCGCAGGTTGTATCTGTCAACTCTCTGAAGGAACCTTTCCAGTGCTTCAATATGCCCAACCCTTGTCTCTGATTTCACCATCATGTCATCCACATACACCTCAATCTCTTTGTGCATCAAGTCGTGGAATAATGTAGTGGCCATCCGCTGATAGGTAGCCCCCGCATTCTTAAGCCCAAACGGCATAACCTTGTAACAATAAGTACCCCACTCAGTAACAAATGCAGTCTTATTGTACCTCGAAAACCTGATTGTAACCTGAAAACCATCTGCAGATAATAAAGCCGCACTATCAACCAAAACATCTATATGCGGCAGAGGAAAATCATCTTTCGGACAAGCCTTGTTGAGATCTCTGTAGTCTACACACATTCTGACCTTCCCGTCTTTCTTTGGCACCGGTACTATATTAGCCAACCATTCAGGATACTTTACTACTTCCAGGAACCCCACATCTATCTGTTTCTTAACTTCTTCTCTGACTTTCTCAGCCCATTCTGGTCTCATCCGTCGGAGTTTCTGTTTTACTGGCCTCATATTCGGATAAGTTGGTATTGTGTGTTGGGCAATGTTTCTGTCTACCCCGGGCATGTCCTCATAGGACCAAGCAAACACTCTGGCATATCTGACCAACACTGCTTCTAGTTTTGTCCTCTCTTCAGAGGTAACTTCACTTGCAATCAGAATTTCCTTGGGGTTCTCAAGCGTGCCCAAGTTAAATGCAGTAGTTCTGGCCGAACTGATATCAAATATGCTTGATTCGTGCAGAGTAAATGGAAATGACTCAGGCAAGTAAGCAAAAGAAATGTCTTTATTATTGGATAATGCGGAAGTACATTCAAACAAATCAGGAAGGTAAATGTCTTCATCATCTATAGACACTTCTTCCTCTGCAATCAGGTCTTCCTCAGGCTTTTCATCCTCTCCCAGAGTCAGGCTCTCCAACTTCATCAATTCTTCTTCCCAATTCTCTGCTTCCACAGCTTCTTTAATCAGCGGTTTCTCACCCAACAAATCCTGGAAGATCTCAAATCCAGGTACCACAATCCCATTAACTTCCACAGGTTCAGGCTCCCCTTGATATCCTGAAGCTTTCACAAAACATTCCATCAGTTTCAGGCCCTTTTTCTTGACCTTCGGTTTTTCTTCATCAGATCTATACCCCAAACCTTTCCGAGTGGTCTGTCCTCTGAAATCTGGCAACTTTGAACCTTCACCCGGTTCAAACTTCATTTTTTTCATGATCCTAGCCACCCTAGGATCCACCCATTCCTCAAAAGTAGCTGACACCTGAAACCTTGTGAAAGGTTGTATCTCCAAGGCAGCCACGGCATTATCTACCTCAGCCCGGATAGTAACAACTTCTCCCTCATACGGGAACTTGATCATCTGATGCAAAGTGGAAGGCACGCCCCCAAGTTTGTGAAACCAAGGCCTTCCCAACAATAAGGCAAAAGTGGCTGGGATGTCTAGCACTGTGAACTCAACCTCATCTTCAATTGGCCCTACCTTGACCATAGCCACAAAGGTACCCTCAACTCCCCCCTTTTACTGTCATCATAAGCCTTATAGTCATACTGGAGGGGTCCAAGTCTGTTGCTTTCATACCCAATCTTGCCAGAATTTTCAACGGGCACACATTGATGGACGACATCCACCATCCACCATTACACATGAAGTTTTCTTGCCCCTCCCTCGGCCCTGATAAATAGAGGCATGTTATGATTCCTCCCTCTGTTGGGAGTTCATCCTCAGAAAAAGATATTGCAAGGCTTCTTTCTGAACTGACCCAACAAACATTGCAGGGTTGGCGTCTTCGGTACCACAATCTTGCTCAAGGCCTCAACCATGGCCTGCCTATGCTCTCGAGATGCACATAACAGTTCCCAGATACTCACTTGTGCTCTAGTCTTCCTCAATTGCCTCAGCACTATATCCCCCTCAGTGTTTTCTGCAGTCTCAACCACTTCTCTACCATCTGTTAAAACTTCCTTACCCTTTTCCGCCACATCATTGTAAAAACGACCACTACGCGTCATTCCCCTTACTTCTTCCTCGTCACTGCTAGAGAAATCAAGCCAAAAGTTTTTCCCCTGCTCAGTCTCATCTTCACTAGCACTATCCCAGATTCCCAGGCAAAAGGCTTGAGGGTGAAAGGATTTTAGGACAAGGTTTTCTGAGAGGCCAGAATTGATCATATAGGCTGGTGGTGGTACACGGTAATTGGGTAAGGGGTTTCTGTGTGTGTCAGGCTGTTCTGTTTCTGGGTCAGGTATTTTCTTGGAGTCTATCAGGTCTTGGATTTCATGGCGGAGTCGGGCGCAATTGTCGGTGTCATGGCCCTTTTGTTGGTGAAAGTGACAGTAAAGGCTTAGGTTATAATGTGATGGTAGGGGATTGGGTAATTGTTTGGCTTCCAAGGGTTTTAAGAGCCCTTGCCTCTTCAATTTCTCTAGCACCTTGGACAGGGGCCTTCCCAAGTTGGAAAACTGCCGGTTCGGATAGCGGCAATCTCAGCAGAAACGGGCTTTGTTCCCGATGTTCCCCCAATGGGCCTCCTGTTCAGACCATAGAATTTTCTATTCTCTCATTCTCGGCCTCTTCTTCTTCAATATCCATGACAGTTTCCCTCAACTGCCGAAAGTCTGCAATCATGGAGGTCATCCTCCTCAACTTGCTGTAAATGGAGGGCTTGGTGCCCTTGATAATCATCTTAATCTGATCCTTCTCTGAGGGCCTAGTCTGCATCTTCAATAATTGACCCCTCCACCGGTCCACATACTCCTTAAAACTCTCCTCCGCTTTCTGCTTAACATTCTCCAGATCACGGAGTGACAGATCGATCTCTAAGTCAGTGACATACTGCTTCAGGAAAGCATCGGCCAACTCCCTCCAATCTTCCTTCACTTTCTTCTCCAAACTGTGGTACCACACCACGGGAGCTCCTTCAAGCGACATTCCAAACATTTTCTGCACTTGGCGCTGAGATAAGCCAACTGAACTCATGACTGATACAAACTGTCGGAGATGCACCCTTGGATCCCCATTCCGTTAAACTTAGCCATATCATGCATCTTGAACTGTGCCGGCAACTGTTCCTCGAAAGTCAGTGTGTCATAATCCAGCAAATCCTCATTCTTACCCCTCATCATCTTGCGGGTAACCGACTCAACCTGATCCCGAAGTTTCTGTAACTCTGCCTGAGACCCAGATACTCTGCCTGCTGCATACTCTGCCATATCATCATCAAAAGCGGGGGTATCATCCCCCAATCTGTTCGGAGATTCCTCTTGCCTCACATCCCCAGAATTAACCCCCCGGCACGAGACCCAGCTATACCACCAGCCATAGCAGTAGTCAAAGCTTGCAACTGTTCAGTGATCTTGGCGAGACCATTCTCTAACTGATCCATACGGGACACCTCATTATCGGATTCACTCATACTTGTTCTTTTAGTGAGTCTTGTCCCTTCTCTAACCCAACGGTATCTATGTTGTCTTTTTGAGACATAGACGGTGTTAACATGATATATGTATGCATGAGGTGCATGAGATGCATGTAACATATATAACATATCAATTTAAAATTTTCAAACAAATCGGCCCGTTACCATTTTAGAATCTTTGGGCTAATTGTCATAGGAGTGAACCCATCCCAGTTTAAATGGCCCAACGAGTTCACATCTTATGGCAAGGAGCCCAACTAAATCCAAATGGTAATGTTCCGAACACAAACAAAGTGGCCCATCAACACTTAGACCTTTTGGCCCAATAGTCATGAAATACGTTCTTGTCCCAGTTTAAATGGCCCAACAAGCCATATCCCATGACAAATGGTCCAAATGGATCCAAACGACGATGTTCCCAAACACAAGCATAGAAAAAAAGATGATGCAAACATAACATAATAATTTCTACATAATGGCCCATCAACATTTCAGAAGCTTTGGGCCTAATAGTCATAAGGTACGAACTCGCCCCAGTTTAAATGGCCCAGCAAGTCCGCATTTCTGACAATAGTCCAACTGCATCCAAATGAGGATGGTCCACAAGCACATACTCAAGGAAATAATTGTTACTTTAGCCAACCCGGTCTATGGGTGGGTTAGCGAGAGTATAGACAAAGGCTCTCACCGGCGAAGGATGGCCCACAACTAGGTCTCCCCCCACTCAAGGGTTCGAGCGACCAAGTGAGCGCACCCTTTTTATACACTAAGGTACGTGCCAATGAGCTATGGTGTGTGACGGACTGTCAAATGGATTTCCCGTTGTAGATTCCCCAGAGGGAAGGTGGAGCGAGGCTCACTTAAATACCCAAGCCTCTTAGGCTCTTATCGCTTGGTGTCAGGAATAAACAACGAGTCCTCCAAATTAGTCCATCACAAAAGGCTACGAGTAGATGGCTATCCAGGTGCCTTCACAGCTTTTCCTTCTAGAAAGGTAGTGAATGAAGGAAGACACCAAACCATCACCTAGCCTCAAAATGCCTTTGATTAAACCCCACTTTGTCCACTATAGACACGGTCAATTAAAACATAAATCCAAACATCACAAGACAATATTTCGGGGCCGATTCTCTATCCCCAGTGGAGTCGCTAGACTGTGGGAACACAGAAATCTAAGCGACGCATGTTGTCCCGGGCTCGCGGCCCGGTCGGGAGTACGGAGTAGCCACGGGGACTAAACCGGAGAATAATGGAGTCACCACCCGGTGTGAACCGAGAAAATGAGATTTAAGGCCGCACTCACCCCTCGCAAGGGAAGACCTCAAACCGTTGGGTTCGGAATGGTCCCTTACTCATGCCACTTGTGATGAAAGGATTTATGTAATAATTTAATTAGGCTTAAGTAGCACTTATTTCCAAGAGTATCATGCTTCTAAATTCACATGTACAAAATGAAACTTACACATACATTTCACATCTAAGATTGCATGCTTGAAAATACCTCAAAGTAACAACGAACATACAATTTCATTTAGCATATCATGTTCACGGAAAACACAAGCATACATACTAACCATACAAGCATACATGTGAGCACTTTTCCAAGTGATACGTGGAATTGTATCCCAAGTACAGACCGCACTACCGTCCATTCGGAATCGGCTACGGAATTTATGTCTGGGTTTCCATCCGATATACCACAAGAAATAATACTCCCAAAGTCATCATGACATAGGTATATGAATCGTAATACGTTAAATCAAGACTAAGGCAAATGACGCAACCAATGGAACAAACATGCTTTTCATTATGATGTGCACAAAGATAAGAACGACTATATGGGGTTTCATAAAAAATCACCTAAGAAACAATTATACATGGCATGTGATGAATATGTCTCAGTTCAGTGTGTTCGCGTTCGTGTAGCGTTCGTAAACGCGTTCGAACGGTAAACAGAAGGTTCGCGTTCGTATGGCGTTTGATAACGCGTTCGAACGGAACCAGACCTGATGCATGATAAGACTAAGAAAGTACGTGTGCGTTCACGTAGCGTTCGAGAACGCGTTCGAACGGTAAACAGAAGGTTCGCGTTCGTATAGCGTTCGAGAACGCGTTCGAACGGAACCAGACCTGATGCATTATGAGACTAAGAAAGTGCGTGTGCGTTCGCGTAGCGTTCGAGAACGCGTTCGAACGGTAAACAGAAGGTTCGCGTTCGTGTAGCGTTCGAGAACGCGTTCGAACGGAATCAGACCTGATGCATGCGACACAAGAATAAAAATGACAATGTCAAGCTCAGTATGTCCGATCAAACGTATCTTGCATTCAACCGAACACACATCAACCGGCGCGGCAAAGCATCGTGGTAAAGGGTTTAACCCCTCCCCATAGGGGATCTCACATCGCACTTACTAAGCCCATGCGCTCGATTGAATCATGCATACAAAGAATTAAAAGCAATAATATTAAACGTAGCATGCCCGATTGAACGTATCTTGCATTCAACCGAACACACATCACCGGCGCGGCAAAGCATCGTGGTAAAGGGCTTTAACCCCTCCCGTAGGGGATCTTTCATTCCACTTACTAAGCCCATGCGCTCGATTGAATCATGCATACATAGAATTGAAAGCAATAATATCAAACTAGTATGCCCGATTGAACGTGTCTTGCATTCAACCGAACACACATCAACCGGCGGCGAAGCATCGTGGTAAAGGGCTTTAACCCTTCCCCATAGGGGATCTTTCATTCCACTTACTAAGCCCATGCGCTCGATTGAATCATGCATACATAAGCAACATGCAGAATTCGAGTGACGAAAAATAAATAAATAAATAAATCAAAGCAACATGAAACAAGAGAAGGTGCCGTTTACTCAAGTGGTACGTGGAGTTGTATCCCAAGTACAGACCGCACTACCGTCCATTCGGATTCGGCTACGAAATTTACGTCTGGGTTTCCATCCTATATACCACGAGAGACGACACTTTTTTATTCATCCAATACCCACAACACACATCATACACAAACAAGATTCAACAAATAAGTAAAATACAATCAAAATAAGTAACAAAAATCACATAAAGATGAGTGTGAAAAGTACCCTCAGGTCTAACCTTTTAAGCCGTCTCTCGGACTCGCGTTTCACGAAGATCGGAAGGGATAAAGCTCCGCAACTTTTCTGGTTCACTGGTTTGCCTTTTCCTTCGCTGTTTTGCCGCTCAAGCTACTGTTTCGACTCCGTTTTGCTGCTGTTTCCTTGTGGTTTTGCTGCCGTTTCCTTGTGTTTTGCTGCCGTTTCCTTTTCTGTATTTCCGCTTACTTTGTTTCAGTGGACTGTTTTGATGTTTCAATGGACTGTTTTGGGTGTTCTTTGTGGGTTTTAAGTGCAGTTTTTATGTTACTGTTTTAGGGATAATTTTCGGTATATGTAGCTGATGTTTTAATAGTTATAGGGGTTGTGAATAGCTGTTGTGTTTTCGGTAATATGAGGGTGTTTGAGGGCTTGTTGCTCTTGGTAATGTGAGGGTGGGAGTGAAGAGAATTGTTTGTTATTTCTCCTGTGATTTGCGTGTGATGTCTAGTGTTTCTTGCTGTAATTTTCGTGTGAGTTGTGTGTATGAGCTAGGGAAGAGCATGTCTTGGTGAGGGGTTGTTTATATAGAGAAGGGCTAGGGCTTCACCTTGTCTCACAAGGAAGGGATTTTGGCATTAAAAAGAGGATTTGATTTGGTGTTGAGCAAGGAAAGTCAAAGATTGAGGGGGGACAAATCTTAGCTAGATTAGGAATACAATATATTTAATTTGTTATGATTGATTTTAATTAGGCATGACATCTTTTTAATTTAGTATGTGATTTGTTTAGTTAGGAAGTTAATATATTTGATTTATCTTATTAGGTATGATTATATTTTATGTTTTATTTAATTGGTAAATGGTTTAAATATTTTATTTAATATTTAATGTTTAATTTAATTAAATTGGGATGTGTTTTATGGGCTTTGGGGGGCTAATTGGGCTGGGGTGCGAGGCTAGCAGCAAAACCAGAAATACCGACTCCGTTCGAACTCCCATTCGAACACTGCACGAACGTCCGCAATCTGCCTGACGTTCGAACGAAGTAACGAACGCAGCACCAACGAAGACAATGAACTTGTGAAATGAACTTGATGACGTACTTATTCTGAATTTCCCCTTCCGACCTCCGTTTCCCGAAATATCCTTAGCTAAAAAGGTAGTGCCTCCAACTGAGACTCATCATCGGGTTTCACATGCGAAAATGCAATGCCTACAGCCTCTTTTATGTTTCTAGGTTCTTCATCCTCTTGAGGTAGAATCATAAAGGTTTCTCATTTGATATCGAAACGACGTCGAGGAATGCCTATATGATTACTACACCGTAATTGGGATTCTAGTGGTGGAACTGATTACTCACTTTCCATATTATTCCCATTTGGATCGTGCACATTGCTCCCACTTGGATTATGTACATCACTCCAACTCGGATCACGTAAATGAGACTCGTGTGAAACTAATTCATCATTTTGAGATTCATGTGAAACAGATTCATCATGTTTTCTCACATTTCTCTCATCACTCCCACTTGAATTAGGTAAACCTGAGTGTTCACCAATCATGTGATCCATGTGATCTTGAGTTTCATATAGAGATAAATCTTGACCTATCTCTCCCTACTTAGGAAAATCATTTTCTAAAAATGTGATATCTCGTGATTCAAATTTTGTCACGCCTCCACTTTCATGTTCACATATGCAAACATACCCTTTTGATTGTTCAAAATATCTTATAAAGATACATTTTTTTCCTCTTGGGCCTAACTTTCCATGTTCGTGAGAACGCAACATGAACATAGGTCGTACAACCCCAAGGTTTCAGAAAGTGAATATCTGGTTTGCGACCTGTCCATAACTCATATGGTGTGGTGGAAACAGATTTTGATGGCACTCGGTTAAGTACATATGTGGCAGTTAATAATGCATCACCCCAATAGGTTATAGGCAAATTTGCTTGTGCCATCATAGACCTAACCATTTCAAGAAGAGTTATATTTCCTCTTTTCGCAACACCATTTTGTTGAGGAGTAGCAGGAGTAGTCAACTGACGACTAATTCCTTTTTCATCACATAATTCTCTGAACTGATCATATAAGTACTCACGACCACAGTTAGTGCGTAGTGCTTTAAATTTCTTGTCCAATTGATTTTCTGTTAAATTCATAAATTTCTTGAAACATTCTAATGCTTCAGATTTATGGGCAATCAAATAGACATAACTAAAGCATGTAAAATCATCTATAAATGTGATGAAATAAGATGCTGCATGCATTGCTCTAACATTCATTGGACCACAGATATCTGAATGGATTAATTGTGATGGAAATTCTGCTCTAGTCCCTTTTCCAAATGGTTTTCTCGCAGTTTTTCTAGCCAAAAATATTCACAGGTTGAAAATTCTACCTTCTCAATATTTCCCAGAAAACCTTCTTTGGCTAATTGTTCATTCTTTGCTGGCCAATGTGGCCAAGTCTAGCATGCCACATAGTTACATCAGTATCATCACTGATAGATGAAGTAACAAACGAAAAACTGGAATTGTGTTTAAAACATTCAACATTTAATACAATAAAACCATCCAAAAAATAACCAGAACCATAGTGTATTGTACCTAAGTACAAATCAACACCAAATTTATGGAAGTTCAAATTGAAACCTAAATTAACCAAAACCAACACAGAAACTAAATTTTGACGAATTTGTGGAGCAAACAATACATAATATAGTAGTAAAGCTTTTCCACCATGCATGTGTAAGCACTGCATTTTTGCATGTAAGTCTCGATTATGAGTCTCATATGGAGACACTACCTTTTAAGTTGTGGAAGTCGCGGGAAACGGACGTCGGAAGGGAAAAGTCAGAAATCAGAACTTTGTTGGATTTTATTCATTTGTTTAGCTTCGAGTTCGCTTGTTAGACCTCTGTTTTAAAACAAAACCTTAGCCCAAACCCCCGCAAGTCACACACCAAGCCCCAATTCACACCACTCACGCCCATTACCCATGCAGCAGCCACTCACGCCATTAGCCTTCATCCATTAGCCTCTGAAGCTAGCCCCGGAACAAGCTCGAATGCCTCTGAAGTCAGCCCCTGAACACACCCAAACCAGCCCCTGAAGTCAGCCCCTCAACACGCCCAAAATGCCCCTGAACATGCCCGAATGCCCCTGAAAACTGCCTCTGATACATGCCCAATGAGTCCATTCACGCCCATCACCTTCCAAATTAAACAAAAACACATATTAAACATATGATAAAATCAAGACAAATCACATTCCCTAATTAAAAGATACAAATCAAATCTCATCAAACGATTTCCTAATTCGATTAAATTACATACCTAAATAAAAAAAAATCAATTAAAATCAAATATATCATCTTCCTAACCAAATCAAATAATATCTAATCACTTCCCTAATTAAAAGATTTTTCCTTATCACACACTAATTAAAAATATCTCCCATAATTACACAAATCCTTTCCATTTTCACACAAGGTAAACCCCAACCCTTTGCCTATAAAAAGAAGCCTTCTCCCTCCCCTCTCATTCACGTACTGACAACAAAGGACACACGTCCTAAGCTTCACACCTCACGCCATTCTCTCTGCACTTCCCATTGGACCGACAAAATAACAAATACACAACCCACTCGACAAAGACACAAACCAGCATAGCCCCTCCATGAACAACAACATACTCAGTCCATATTAACACCCCTCTCGTCACTGCAACAACCTTTCACGCCTCTGACCCTACAAAAAACACACTCAGTTCGCACAAAGCACCTTCAATCCAGCCCTCGTTCACGTAAGACACCCCTCCTCACGTCAGCCCTTTTGTTTCACGCTAAAATAGCAACCCATCAGCCCTTGAAAATCGAAAATAGTCTCTGAAAACACTGCCTCTGACCACCAAAAATATCCCCTGAAACACAGCTTTTGACCATCAAAAATAGCCCTCTGAAACACAGCCTCTGACCACCGAAAACAGCCCCCTGAAACACAGCCCCTGACCACCAAAAACAGCCCCTGAAACACAGCCTCTGACCACCAAAAACACACCCTGAAACACAGCCCTTGACCGCCAAAAACAGCCTCTGAAACATAGTCCCTAACCACTGAATTCTGCCCCTAAAAACTGCACTGAAAACACAGCCTCTGACCACCACAAAACCACCTAAAAACAGTCCATAATTACCGTGAAATAGTAACCAAAAAACACAACAAGAAGCAGCAGCGAAACGGAGTAAAACAGCAGCCCGAGCAGCGAGGCAACGAAGAGAAACAACGAACCAGTGAACCAGAGGAGTTACGGAGCATCAACCCATCCGACAACCGCGTAGCGCACTTCCGAGAGACGACTTAAGAGGTTAGACCTGAGGGCACCCTTTTTTATTTATTCTCTTTTGTTTTTTTTATTTATTTTCTTACTTTATTTCGTATTAGTATTGTGGATTGGTGTATGATATGACTTTCGAATGAATTGAATATGTGTTCTCTCTTGCGGTATATCGGATGGAAACCCGGACGTAAATTCTGTAGCCGAATCCGAATGGACGGTAATGCGGTCTGCACTCGGGATATAATGCCACGTACCGCTTGAGAGACACACATATTTTGTTTCATCCAACCTTATATTTGAGCATGGTTTAGTCGTTAGTATGTTATTTATTTTTTAAGCAAGATTTAGTCGTTAATATGTTATTTACTTTCCGCATGTTACTTATTTCTGCATTGTAATGAAATGTGCATGGGCAAATCAAGTTGGATTAAAGGTCCTCCGTTTTGAGGGATGAAAAGCCTAAGGGCTACCTTTGCCACAACGTTTTGTCGCGCCGGACGAAGTATGTTTGATTGGATGTGAGATATGTTTAATCGGACATACGAAGTCCCATATCGTTGTCTCATTTATTTGTATGCATTGTAATGTAATGCGCATGGGCTTATTATGTTGGTCTAAAGGTACTCTACTTGAGGGATGAAAAGCCTAAGGGCTACCATGACATTTCACCGTGCCTTTTATTATTCCGTTATTTGCTTTCTATATGCCATCTCCTTGTTAAATCATGCATCATAGTGTAATGCGCATGGCAAATCAAGTTGGATTAAAGGTCCTCCACCTTGAGGGATGAAAAACCTAAGGGCTACCTTTGCCACGACGTTTTGCCGCGCCAGACGAAGTACACTCGATTGAATGTGAAATATGTTCAATTGTATGTGTTTGTGTCATTTCAAATGCCATTTTGGCAATCTCGTTCGAACGCGTTTCCAAACGCTACTCGAACATATGCATTCTTCCTCATTTCGTTCGAACGCGTTTACGAACGCTACACGAATGTATGCATTCTGCCTCATTCCGTTCGAACACATTTACAAACGCTACTCGAACGCACATCTATTTTGTTTTATCATGCATCAGGTCTTACCCCGTTCGAACATATTTCTGAATGCTATACGAATGCGAAACTTCTGTTTACCGTTCGAACGTGTTTTCAAACGCTACACGAACGCACATACAGTGCACAGACTTCTTTTCGTCACATTTCATGCATGTTTGCTTCTTTGATCATTTCTTTTGCACCATATGATTAGTCATATCATTTCATTATTTACCCTTAGGAAATTATCATCCATTTATATTTCCGCATTTATTTATTCGATATGCTCATGAGATTGTGTGCTCGCTTTTATTATTAATGCCTTTATAGTTGTTATTAGTTACATTATTGCACTTTATTATTTAATACGTTCATGAATGTATTTTGCCTTCATTTTTTCATTTACGATTATGAGTGTGAAAACTTGCATGTTGCTTAAATTATCTGGTATGTGTTGCATGAGATTTGGTTATCTATTGCATAAATCCTTTCATTACAAGTGGCATAAGTAAGGGACAATTCCGAACCCAATGATTTGAGGTCTTCCCTTGCGAGGGGTGAGTGCGGCCTTAAATCATTTTCCCGATTCACACCATGTGGCGACTCTATTTTTAGTTCTCCGGTTTAGTTCCCACGTGGGCTACTCCGTACTCCCAACCAGGTCGCGAGCCCAGAACAGTGTCGCCGATTTATGTGTCCTACAACATGACTAACTTGCATGTTCCTATTCCTTTGACTTCAACCCGTGAGTTGTTGCCAACATATATCCACTTCACCTCAGGTGAAATTTGTCGAAATTCCACGAAGGCATCTCTATCCTTCGCTACATGGTCTGTGGCTCATGAGTCTACAGTCCACAAAGGATTAGATTCAGTTAGAAAGATTGAACTTGAAACACATATTTCATTTAAATATGCACGAAAGGTATTCACCTTTTTAGGCTCAGTGCAGTCACGAACAAAATGACTTTTATTTCCACAGTTAAACATTTAACCTTTGCTATGTTTTTCTTTTTGTTAGGACGTTTTCCTTTCCCATGTTGATTAGTTTTCTGTTTCTTTTCTGACTTGAGAGAATTTTGTTCTTTTCCGAACTGAAACCCACCACCATGAAATTTTATTTTCTTCTTGAAACCCTCAAGTTTGCTAGTTTTTGTCATATACACTTCAGTATTTGACTTAGCGGCCGCGAGTCGGTCGCTTTCTAATTCAAGGTGACGTTTAGTATCATCAAAGGTTTTGACGCTCTCATTGTGGGTCAAATGTATCTTCATATTTTCCCAGCTATTTGGAAGAGAACGAATGACCGCTTGGACTTTTTGTTCATCTGTAAGAACATGTCCAGCATCTGCTAGTTCAGTAATCGTGTTTGACATTTGCCTCAAGTGTTTTGACATAGTAAACTCAGGGCGTTTCTTGTATGTGTCAAATTTGATTGTCAGTTACTTGAGTTTGGTTATTGATGTACTACAAAACTTTTCAGCCAGTGTGGACCTCATGTCCTTAGCCATGTCATATTTCCTGAACTATTTCATTAGGTCATTATCCATACTGCTTAGCAGCGTAATGCGGGCAATGTAATTCTTTTTCTTCCAAGCCTCATAAGCCTCTCGGTCTCGCCTGTGTTGGGCCATAGTGCCCTGTTCAGGTTCATCCATGCTCATTTTCAGGGTTTCAAGAACCTCTTGTTCTTCTAGCACATATTGGATTTTCATGCTCCAAATTTAATAATTATCGCCATTCAGTTTCTCACCCTTGTTGAGTTCAGCGATAATGTTCTTTGTTGCGGAAGCCATTAAAAAACACAAAGTTTCTACAGATATTCATGCACAATTATTAATACTTTTTTTATTTTATCATGTAAAGAATTATGTTTAACAAAATTCTTCAATGTGGTTAGAGTCAAAAGGCCACTATGTGTCAAATCATCATCCAATTACCCAATGTAAAAATATTATCAACATAATCAATCATGTAAAATCATTCTCTAAAAAATTACATAAATTTTTAGAACCTCTTAATCATGCGACAATTAATGTACATGACACTCATTGATTTAATTACATAAATTAAATTCAACATAGAACATCCATACATATAAATACAATATTTACATGCCGTGAAATAACAAATCATTACACACAGAAATAACATTATAAAATTAATATTTTACAATAATAATTTCCCAGTTTTAGAGTCCCAACTCATATATGTTTTAGGATACGAATCCTCAAACTCTTTGGGTAACTCGTAATTGATATTGGACAACCATGGAAATCCAATAGCAAATTTATGATCTTTGCAACATTTTCGGGACATCATAGGAAAAATTGAATTATTTGCCTTATGCCGGAGATACTGAATCGCTAACCTCTCAATGGCTTTATTATAAGGAACATGTTTTTCCTCATGTTTTACTACTATCCAAATACGAGTAAGTTGTGTTTGCCATATCTTATGGAGAGTGTTTCTCAGTAATCTGAATCTATTTGGCTGTCCTATCCAATTATCTACCCATATTGACTTTTGTAACATGTTATTGAAATTGATGATATGCAAAATCATATCATCGCTTTCACTCATTCAATATTTATCCATTTCCAACAACATGTCTGATATCATCTCCCTGTCTGTGGGTGTCGTAATCATTTTTGCAACTCTTCGAATAATCGCCATGATTTTTCTGCAACAAATACAAGGAAAAATCAATACAATGAAACACAAAGTTACATTGACTAAATAAAAATCACTAAGATATTTATTATAAACACAAAGTTTATATGATAAAACAAATTTATCATGGCCGATTTAGAATATTTTGCAAAATGAATTAGACATATAATCAGGACGTATCGGAATTATCGAAGCAAACCGATACAAACATGACCAACACAGGCCAACACAGATGTCCACGTGCCATGTACGCGCTATAGGAGTGGATCACGCGCCTCCACGCGCCGGCCATGGGCTTCCACTTGCCCTCACGCGCCGGCCATGGGCTTCCACTTGCCCTCACGCGCCGGCCATGGGCTTCCACTTGCCTCCACGCGCCGGCCATGGGCTTCCACTTGCCCTCACGCCGGCCAGTCTTGGCTGAGTCACACGCGCGGACGACTTGTCGTCCGCATGTTCTGTGGCTGTATGACATGTCGGTTGACATTTATAGTGGAACCGACTTGTCGGTTGAGTGATATATGGACGTGTTGGACAATTATGACCCATAGCGTCACTATTTGTACAGATCATGGTGTTGTAGTACAAAATAACTATGTGACAAAGGAGATTGCAATCTTATCATTTATGATTAGATCACCTAGATGTATAAATGATAGGAGGTCCCTATGATTTGTTCCTGGACGGAGAATGATATGAGACAGTATCAGTCCACGAAGGATAAATCATTAAATATCCCTAGTCAGAGTATTATCGAGATTGGACATCGATAAATACGTAAAAGACTAGTATTACACTTGTGCGCATTGTGAGGGCACAACGGCATAGTTCTCATAAATTTGGGTATATGATACTCATACAATTGTAATAGGAGGTTGTGTTTTACCGATGGTATGGGAAACAACTTCACTCTGGATAGACCCCCTCGGAATTCCATTGGTAGTATGACTATGTGTCTATGGAAGTCCTAAATTAGGGTAGGTGTATTTGGTCTTAACCTGAGACTTGCACCGTTAATACTTGCGACAATCAATATACTTTGGTTGCGGTCGTCCAGGGCCTTAACAGGTTCTGTGTACGCCAATGCTGGGTATATTGAGAATCGTAGTGTGTTGGGTGTGATGTCAAGACGGAAGTGTCACGCTAGTCATATGGAGATTATGGTCACGTAGGATACGGTACTAGTACTCTTAACTACTGCAGTCATCGGGATAAAATGACAAGGTCATGTTTATCCGATTATATAGACTAGTTACCAGACATCCGACATGTGCTTCGTACGGGGCAGACACAATTCCAGCCCCAGGCCTAGCACGTGATCAACTGATACTGGACAGAAATATGCAATACTACATATACTACGCCTGATACAGATCATTTATTCCTGTAAGGATATTTCCGGAGAATTAGGTAGGCATGGCGCTTTGCTAGAGGTCAACCTTGTCTTGTAAATCGGTATAAACGTAGTACGAGGTACTTATGTGTTCGGATAGTCCGACGACCCGATTTACTGCCAACATATCCGGAGATCTCATGGGTCGCTTCCCAAAGATTCACCGATGACGTATGACTCGCACTTTAATTAATCTGGGATTAATTTAATAAGAGAGAAAATTAATCTGGGATTAAATACAGAGATATTTTATCTGGGATAAAATATCAATTAAAGAGAGAGAACGATTAATTTGGAATTAATCGATAAAATAATATATTTGATATATTATACGGAATTGGATTTCGACGCGAAATTAAAATTAGATTTTAATTCGGGTGAACGAATTAATTTAGAATTAATTCGTTAGCGATGTGAATAGTGATTTCGCTAGGCGTAATCGTTTAATTACGACGCAATGGAAAATTTGTTAATTTGGAATTAGCGAACCCGAGCCCGAGATTATTTGCGAGCGCATTCGCATTTCGAATTCGAGTGCGGCACGCAAGTCAAATCAAGCGTCAAATCACATGTCACTTTGAGTGATGTGACATTTGATTGATTTATGTGAGTTGATGTGAGATGAAAGAAAGCATTTAATTCTTGTCTTTTTGAAATTAAAAAGTGGTAAATGGTTTATTAATTTTGGAAAATATAAAACCTATTACAACTTTTTCTTTTTCATTCTCTCTCTCTCGGTATTTTATGTTTTGGAGCCAAAAGCTCCTCTTCATCTCTCTCGGCCTCAAGGCCATCTCCTTCTTCCTTCTCACTGGTTTGACCGAAAATGAAGACAAGAAATGAGTGATTTTGTTGCAAGATCCAAGTGCTAGCACACTCTAGGAGGCATACCAAGGTGATATGGCAGTGAGTTCGTGAGCATGGAAGACTATCACAAAGCTTGGAGCTTTAATGGAGTCCATGGCTGATTCTTTATAAGAGGAGATCCACCCACTGCCGAGCAGTCCCTACACCGAGCAGCTCACTGTCGAGCTTAATGGAGGAGGGCAGTGCGTTTTTGGTTCATCACCATATGCATCCAATCCGATCCTTGTGAGTTTTTCCGCACCTCCTTTGATTGTATTTACACTTGTTTCATGCTTTATTAATGATCTTGGGAATCTTAGAGTAGACCAACAATTGTATCTTGAGCCTTTGAAAGCATGAAATTGATTTTAGGGTTAAAATTGGGCAAAACGAATTTGGGCATGATTTAATGAAATTGGATGAATTAGTATGCTTAAATGTTGTTGAATTGATGATTGATTGGATCAATTTGATGAAAAAGTGTTTGGAACAATTTTCCTCAATTTTGGTGTGATGGCCGAAAATTATGAACCCTAAATTGTCTTGGAATTTTTGTTTTTTGATTCATTGGATGACTTGAAAACAATTTGGGATGTTGATTTAATGTTAATTTGGATTCAATGGATTGGATATAAAATTGGACATGAAAATCCTCCTTGGAAGAGACTAAGAGCATGCATAATTGGGTTTGATTTTGATCAAAATATGTTGGACACTTTTTGATGTAAATGAGCATAATTAATTAGGTTAATTGATGTTTTGGAAATATTGATTTGGATGATTAATTGTGTTAATGCACTTTGGTAATTAAATTATGAAATTGGGTTTTTGTGATTTAATTATTTGGGCTTAAAATTGGATTTGGGCTTGTTAAGTTGTTATTGGGTTTATTGGGCTTTGTTGTACAAAGTTGGGTTTAGGCCAAATGGATTGGATCCAATTGGGCCCAAAACCGCTTCCATAAAGCCCAAATGCGACTTAATGAACCTTTAAAGTTTAATTGGGCCTAATGGGCCTAAATTGATTTCTGGGCTTATGGGGTAACTCCCGGATTGGATTTTGGTTATTCGGTTTGACCCTAGTTGACCAAAAGTCCACGCCTTAAGAAATTAATTAAAAGCCCATTGGACTTTAATTAAATTAATATTGGATATTAATCGGGCTTTGAGACCCGTAACGATTAAATTTGGAATTTAAGTCGTAAAGGTTCGTAATTAAAGTGTAGTATTTAATTTGGAATTAAATAGTGAATTAGAATTAAATACAAATTGAATTGGATTTCATTATGTAATTTAATTTAATTCGAGAATTCGTACTTTATGTACTTATTCGCAAAACGAGTTTGACTCGAGCAAAATCAAATCGTTGTTTGAACATTGGATGGTCACTAATTATCAGATTAATTAATTTGATTAGATTGATTGATAACATGCTTGTGTGAATACATGGTTGCGATGCATGAATAATGTATATCAGATGGATATTAGCTGGGTGAGGCAATTTTGGAAATTGTAATAAATTTGATTTATTAATTGGACCTGCGTGTCCAGCCATATACCTCCTCATTCTTTGTATTCTCTTCTCACCTATTCCCCTCAATGTAAATGAGATTTCTTTAGAAGTGTAGTGTAACGGGTAGAAGTAATACTTGTGCTAGCGGGAGAGAGAAAGTGAGAGATTTGATCTAGGATCATTGTGTAAAGTATCCATCCGCATATCATTATTATTTTATTATATGTGCTTTATTATGTGTTTAGAATGCATGTTTAAGGGTGTATGATGATGAGACCTTAACAAAGATAATAAATTGGTTGCCAATTTGCACGCGAAAAACCCTCAAATAATATTAAGCGTCTTTCCTTCCATTGAGTGATTCTCACTCAAGATACGAGACTGGCATTGGCTTGTTGGCCAAAGTCAAGGCCTTTGTCCGTCGAGGATGTGTTTGAATCACGAGGGCTTTGTTCCATATCAGTGTCTTGTCCAAGTTGTGGTTTGTTGGCCAAAGTCAAGACCACTTCTTGTCCATTGACATTGATTACGAATCTTTCCATGGTCAATGGGTCGCGCTTGACTGGGATCACTAAGTTTGTTGTGCCAAAGCCAAGGCTTAGTTGATTCAGAGGAAAAAGGTTAGGCAATATATTGGATATATTGGTATATATAAGATATATGTTTCGGACTTGGATGTTCCCCTACCGGATCTAGGAATTGGATTGGATCCAATCGATCTTAGAGATCTACCTAGTTAATTATCATACAATTTGTTGGCCAAAGTCAAGATTGTGTGATATTTAACGGGATCCTAGCCCACTAGGAAATGCGGTTTCCCGAGTACTCGACAGAGGGTTAGATGCTCGTCGAAAAATAGTGGGAGGCAAGAATTGAATTTGCAATACTCGTTTAATTACTTGCCATACGTGCTCAAACAAATATCATTCGTCAAATCAATTAAATGTTAGTTGGACTAATATTTAAATTGTTGTTTTAATTAAAGAAGATGGACTGTATTATAGTTGATTATATAATTGCATATAGTAATCAATATGTTTGAATTAATTAATTTCAATTTACAGTTGATTTTATAATTGGATTATAGTAATCAATGTAATTGAGGTTAATTAATTTAAATTATATTTGATTATATAGTTGGACTATAATAATCATTATAATAAATAGTACCATAAATCGTTGATTAAATAGTTGGACTATTAGAATCAAGATAAATGAAAGATTAGTGTTTAAAACATAATCCTGGGTGAAAATGTATTTAAACGACTATAATTTTCAAATTGGAATTATTTCAGGATGGTCCTGGAAAAATAATATGTTATTTTATTTGAAAAAATAATATATTAAGCCTAAGCCCAGAGTTAAGCAAATAGTATAGCATAATCTTTGGAAGATTAATGTAATGATAACTTAAGTGCTTAATCCATTAAGCTTGTCGCAGTAGACTCCTTAATTTCTGAATCAGAACTAAGGATTAGATCATTAAAAGTATGATGACGAAATTGAAGGATATTCATAAATCAATGTTTAGATTTTAGAAGTACTAAAATTGCAATTGATAATTCTTGGAGAGTTAATGACTATTCTCAATGAGACAAAGTCAAAGTTTGCAATTAGGCAAGTAGTGCAAGGCACACCTTACTTCGATATTCTAAGAACCCGTGGCTTGGCCAAAGGCTACTGGAATGTGGAAACTGGCAAAGGCAAAATCATTATAATCTTCAGGGAAGATAAAGGACATATCCCAAAATGTCTGCCTAAAATGTGGCAAACGGGATCACGAAATCGTGACTGCCGTTTGGACAAAGCAGACATGAATGAATAGAAGACGAGCAAGGCTCTCACTTCAAATGTGATTGTCATAAATATATTCATTACTAGTATTTAAAATTGGATTTTAGATACTTAGTGTGATATATATATATATATATATATTGATGTTCAGAATCTGTTATGAATAGGATACTGACTTCAATAGAGATTAATCTGCGTATTGGAAACGGGACGAAAGTCGTTGTTTTAACCGTAGATACCTAAGTTTAGGAACTACCTTCGAGTATGTACTTAAATTACGAAACTGTTATAATGTAACTAGTTTGACTAGGAACATTATCTTTATATCAGTGTTTGACCCCCTGCGGGTGAACCTTTATATTCTAGAATACTAAAGTGTTTCATTATATAAATATGATATTGAGATAAACACATTAGATGTGAATAACGGAATTTATATTTTGAATATAAATAAATCTCGAATATATAACATGACAAACAAATAGCTCAAAATGATTTGATCAGAAGAAACTAATTGTGGCATTGTTGTCTGGGACACAATTAAACAAGAATCGTATATCCGCACTTTTGAAGAGCGGGTACCAGGACTAATTTGATCTCATTCAAATAAAGTCTGCGAATCTAGTTTATTGGGCAAAGTGCCTAAAACACTATTTACTTGGTAAAAGTGTAAATGTCATCGATCTAATAGCCATAGTTCATAGTGAAGCAAGTGGGCCCATGTCTAGCTAGGCTAGAGGTGGATATGAATATTTCGTGACCTATACGGATGTGGCATCTCGTTATGGTTATGTGTTACTTTTGAAGAACATAAATTAGAAACTTTTACAGTTTCGACACAAAATAGACATACAGATCGGCTATAGTATTATACCGTCACGGTAAGACCGTAATGGAAAATACTTAAGCAATAAGTTTCGAATATACTTGAAAGAGTAAAGTATTCTTTCAAATGAGGACTCCTCCCGGAACACGTCAAGTTGACGGTGTGTCCGAACTGAGTAACCAAATTTTGTTGGACATGATAAGGTTAATCATGAGTCACTCTGAGCTACAATTTCCTTCAACGGATAAGCTTTAAACAGTGCAAGAACTTATTTTGAATAAGGTTCCATTAAAATCTGTTTGACAGATTTCATATTAGATATGAACGGGAAAGAAACCGGGTATCTCATTCCTGGAAATTTGGGTATGCTAGGCATACGTTTGGATGATACCAAACTAAAAGATATGGACCCTAGAAGTTGGCTAGTTGAATCTATTTTTAACCAGAAAAACACTCCCAGAAGCGTCGTACTACATGTCATTCGGTATTTATAAAATCAGACGACAAGTCGTCCGATTGGTGTACGACAAGTCGTACACTTAGAGCTCAAAGGGACGACATGTCGTCCGTATATCACGAAACCGACAAGTCGGGTACATCTATAATTGACAACCGACATGTCATACAGTCACGGAACACGCGGACGACATGTCGTCTGCGCTTGTTTTTCATTATATTGATTTTTCTTTGTATTTATTGCAGAAAAATCATGCCGATCAGACAAAAAACTGCAAAAAGAGTTATGACATCCGCCCACAGTGAAAAATTGAAAGACATGTTGCTAGATCTGGATAGGTATCGGATGAAAGAAGATGATGATATGATATCGCATATAATCACCTTCAATAACATGTTACAAGAATCTATATGGGAGGGTAATTGGATAGGACAACCGAACTGACTGAGATACCTACGAAATACTCTCCTGAAAATATGGCAAAAAAGGCTTACTGATATTTGGAAATTAGTAACTCATACAGAAGAACTACGTGTTCAATACAACATAGCCATTGAGAGGTTAGCGATTGAGTATCTTCAATCTAAGGCAAATAATACCATTTTTCCTTTGATTTCTCGGAAACGTTGCAAGGATCCGAAATTTGCAATAGGTTTTCCATGGTTGTCCAAGATCAATTACCAGTTACCGAAAGAATTTGAGGATTCTTATCCAAAGACTTTTATTCGTTGGAACACTAGAACCGAAAAAATTTTAAGTGTTAGATATTAGTTTTTCTCTATGATAAAATTATGTTAATGTTTATGTGTGTAATTGTTTGTTACTTCACGACATGTAAATATTGTATTTATATATATGAATGTTTAATGTTGAATTTAATTTATGTAATTAAATCAATGATTGTCATGTACAATAGTCGCATGATTAAGATGTTCTAAGAATTTATGTAATTTTTAGAAAATGATTTTACATGATTGATTATGTTGATAATATTTTTACATTGGGTAATTGGATGATGATTGGACACATAGTGGCCTTTTGACTCTAACCCCATTGAAAAATCTTATTAAACATAATTTATTTCATGATAAAATAAGTTAAAAGTATTAACATTTGTACATGAATGTCTGTAGAAAATTTGTGTTTTTTTAATGGCTTCCACAACAAAGAACATTATTGCTGAACTCAACAAGGGAGAGAAATTGAATGGCGATAATTATGAAATTTGGAACATGAAAATCCAATATGTGCTAGAAGAACAATAGGTTCTTGAAACTTTGAAAACAAGCATGGATGAACCTGAACAGGGCACTACGGCCCAACACAGGCGAGACCGAGAGGCTTATGAGGCCTGGAAGAAAAATAATTACATTGCCTGCATTACGTTGCTGAGCAGTATGGATAATGACCTAATGAAAGAGTTCAGGAAATATGACAGGGCTAAGGACATGTGGTCCACAGTAGCTGAAAAGTTTGGTAGTACCTCAATAACCAAACTCAGGTCACTGACAATCAAGTTTAACACATACAAGAAACGTCCTGAGTTCACTATGTCAAAACACTTGAAGCAAATGTCAAACATTATTACTGAACTGGCAGGTGCTGGACATGTTCTTACAGTTGAACAGAAAGTCAAAGCGGTCATTCGTTCTCTTCCAAATAGCTGGGAGCATATGAAGATGCATTTGACCCACAATGAGAGCATCAAAACCTTTGATGATACCAAACGTCACCTTGAATTAGAAAGCGACCGCCTTGCGGCTGCTAAGTCAAATACTGAAGTGTATATGACAGAAACTAGCAAACTTGGGGGTTTCAAGAAGAAAAGAAAATTATGGTGGTGGGTTCCAGTTCGGAAAAGAACAAAATTCTTCCAAGCCAGAAAAGAAACAGAAAACCAATCAACACGGGAAAGGAAAACGTCCTACCAAAAAGAAAAAAACATGGCAAAGGTTAAATGTTTTAACTGTGGTAAGAAATGTCATTTTGCTCGTGACTGCACTGAGCCTAAAAAGACTCAGGAGCCACAGACTATATAGCGAATGATAGAGATGCCTTCGTAGAATTTCGACGAATTTCACCTGGGGTGAAGTGGATATATGTTGGCAACAACTCACGGGTTGAAGTCAAAGGCATAGGAACATGCAAGTTAGTCATGCATGGTGGAAAAACTTTACTACTACATGATGTATTGTTTGCTCCACAAATTTGTCGAAATTTAGTATCTGTGTTGGTTTTGGTTAATTTAGGTTTCAATTTGAACTTCCATAAATTTGGTGTTGATTTGTACTTAGGTACAATACACTATGGTTCTGGTTATTTTCTAGATGGTTTTATTGTATTAAATGTTGAATGTTTTAATCACAATTCCGGTTTTTCGTTTGTTACTTCATCTGTCAGTGATGATAGTGATGTAACTGTGTGGCATGCTAGACTTGGCCACATTGGCCAGCAAAGAATGAACAGATTAGCCAAAGAAGGCTTTCTGGGAAATATTGAGAAGGTAGAATTGTCAACCTGTGAATATTGCTTGGCAGGAAAAACTGCGAGAAAACCATTTGGAAAATGCACTAGAGCATAATTTTCATTACAATTAATTCATTCAGATATCTGTGGTCCAATGAATGTCAGGGCAAGACATTAAGCATCTTTTTTCATCACATTTATAGATGATTTTACTCGCTTTGGTTATGTCTATTTGATTGCTCATAAATCCGAAGCATTAGAATGTTTCAAGAAATTTATGAATTTGACAGAAAATCAATTGGACAAGAAAATTAAAGCACTACGCACTGACCATGGTCGTGAGTACTTATCTGATCAGTTCAGAGAATTATGTGATGAAAAAAAAATTAGTCGTCAGTTGACTACTCCTCAACAAAATGGTGTTGCGGAAAGAAGAAATAGAACTCTTCTTGAAATGGTTAGGTCTATGATGGCACAAGTAAATTTGCCTATAACCTATTGGGGTGATGCATTATTAACTGCCACATATGTACTTAACCGAGTGCCATCTAAATCTGTGTCCACCACACCATATGAGTTATGGACAGGTCGTAAACCAGATATTCACTTTCTAAAACCTTGGGGTTGTGCGGCTTATGTTCATGTGCGTTCTCACGAACATGGAAAGTTAGGCCCAAGAGGAAAAAAGAGTATCTTCATAAGATATTCTGAACAATCAAAAGGATATGTTTGCATAAGTATAGGCATTCCTCGACGTCGTTTCGATATCGAAGGAGAAACCTTTATGATTCTACCTCAAGATGATGAAGAACCTAGAAACATAAGAGAGGCTCTGCAGTGTCCTGCTAAGGAAAAATGGATGAAAGCAATGGAAGAAGAGATGGAGTCAATGAGGTCCAACCAAGTTTGGGAATTGGTTGATCTACCCAAAGGACGCAAAGCTGTTAAGAACAAATGGGTTCTTAAAATAAAGTGTAATATCGATGGCAATATCGAAAGATATAAAGCACGACTTGTGGCAAAAGGGTATACGCAACATGAAGGAATTGACTACGAATAGACTTTTTCACATGTTGTAAGGTTTACCTCAATTCGATTGATTCTGGCTATAGTAGCAAGTATGGATCTAGAATTACATCAAATGGATGTAAAGACTGCTTTTCTCAATGGAGAACTTGATGAAGAAATCTACATGGAACAACCAGTAGGTTTCATAAAAGAAAATGAAAAGGAGAAAGTATGTAGACTTTTAAAGTCTATATATGGTCTCAAGCAATCGTCTAGACAATGGTATATACGATTCCACAATACAATCATTTCGAATGATTTCACAATGATAGATGAGGATAATTGTGTGTACACCAAGAGAGATAAAGATAAGTTCATTATCTTATCTTTGTACGTGGATGATATACTTATAGCCGAAAATGATAAGGAGTTTGTAAAACACATTAAAGAATGGTTATCATCTAACTTCGAGATGAAAGATATGGGTGAAGCTGCATATATTCTTGGGGTTAAGATCTCAAGAAATTGTTCAAAAAATTTATTATCTCTTTCACATGAGTCATATATAAAGAAAATTCTTGAACACTTCCAAATGCAGGCTTGCAAACCCATTGATACTCCTATCACGAAAACTGAAGCTTTGAGTCGTAGATTGTGTCCTAAAACTCCACAGGAAAAGGAACAAATGAAGAAAGTTCCTTATGCAAATGCAGTTGGAAGTTTAATATACGCAATGTTGTGTTCAAGACCTGATATCTGTTTCGCTGTTGGAATGGTAAGTAGATACCAATCTAATCCAGGGCTAGCACATTGGAAAGCAGTTAAAAGAATATTTAGGTATCTGAGAGGGACAATTGATTACTCATTGTGTTATCAAGGAAATGATCTGCAATTGAGAGGCTATACTGATGCTGACTGGGGAGGAGATTTAGATGAAAGAAAATCTACCTCCGGTTTGTTTTCTTGCTAAACAATGGTGCCATTTCATGGAGCAGTAAGAAACAATCTTGTATAGCCTTATCCACAATGGAGGCTGAATTTGTGGCCTTTTCATCAGCAGTACAAGAGTCTGTGTGGTTGAAAAGGTTCTTGGATCATTTGGGTATGTCAAATGAAGCTTCTGGTCCAGTATTAGTTAACTGTGATAGTGAAGCAGCGATAGCCTACACAAAAGACCCAAAATTCCATTGTAAAAGGAAACATATAGATACCAAATATAACTTTGTGAAAGACATAGTTGCACGAGAAGAGGTAAACATGAAGTACATTTCTACGCAAGAAATGGTAACAGATCCATTGACCAAGCCTGCTCCTAGAGATGTCTTTGTTAGACATGTAAAAACTCAGGGATTGCGTAGATGTTAATGTGCTTACATATTATGATATGTATTTTTCCCAAATAATGTTTACTAATGTTAATACTCATTGATATTTGTGTTCAATGCTTACATGTTATTATATTGATACATGTTTAAACAAATATACTATTAGTTAGTATGAGAAGTATGTCGGACAAGTGAATGATTGGCCCTCTCACACAGGCAATCGCCTCCATTACTTTGTGTTAATGGGAGATGAGATAAATTTTTAAGCTAATTATCTTAGTGATAATCTAGAGAGCTCAAGCTTGAAAATTAAGTAATGTCGTTATGAGGTCACTTTCTATGTGATATGACCTAAGGTGAATAAGTTCGTTTCACCTTACTTGTCTTAATGTCAGTTATGAGTTAGACATTGTGTTTGTCTGAACTATAATTTGTACGGTATTTCATGAGACATGCGCTCCATGGGAAAAGAGAGAATACCGTAGCACATGTTTTCATACCATTTGTACATTTGCGGCTATTGAGGGTAATACAAGTAAAGATCTCAGTCTTGATATTGTGTGAGACCCTTGAGATTATTTCAATCTCACATTGTACCTTTTAGACTCTTGTCTGCTTCTTAAAACTTAGATTTGATGATTGCTATCTTGGAATGTTACTGAAAGATCATGAGAGATTCGATCTGAAAGGACATCTCTGGAAAAGCGAATTGAATCAAAGTTGAGAGATTCGAGAAATGAGAAAGATCATTATATGAGTAATATCACATTAGCTTGTATTCACTGGTCGACCAATTATGTTATTCTATGTGATCAAACATGATTGTGAATACAAAATAAATATTACATTCGAAAAGAGATCGAGAGAGATTTAATGTGATAAATGATCGAGGATACTGCATACATAATCCACTATGATCCCATCCATTTTTCGAGCGGCTATATATTCCTAACAAATGTATAGCAAGTGAGCTCTCGAAGTATGCTGGTCGCACGACACAATTGCAAAGTATGAATTATTCTTGTAGAGATAATAAAAATTGTTGATCCCATTATGTGTGAGTGGGAGATGTTGGAAATTAATTGTTGTTAATTATTTGGTGTTGTTAAATAACAACAAATAGTGATAATTTCATGTTGGAAATTATTAAGTTAATTATGTGGTGTTGTTAAATAACAACAATTAGTAATAATTTCATTACTAAGTAAACAACAAGGGTTGTTAATCAAATAATTAAGTAACAACAAGAGTTGTTAAGTGACAACAATTAGTAAAATGTTAAATGGGGAATATATGGTACACCCATGATGGTAACATTTTTGGAAGGGTTAGAGAAAGTCATTATGCATCCAAATACATGTGATTACATAGTAATCAATGCATGTGATTAAATAGTAATCAAAGATTAATAGTAATCCATGCATGTGAGCTAATAGTGACTTGATTTCCCTCCTATAAATAAAACCATTTGCTTATTGAGTTAAGCAATCAATTAGGTTTGATTAAGAGGTCTCTACAAGCATAAAATGTATGCAATTGTGTTGAAGTTAGTATAGATTTATTTCAATTAGCATTTAAATAAATCTAGGACTAGTAGTACATGTATGGTTAGATCCTAAGAGAACAAACATGTAAATATATTATGGATTATGTTTCCTAACATGCCAAATAAAAGTCATAGCAATAAATGTATTAAATGCAAATCAATCCAATTCTTCCTATAAATTTACTCTCTAAAAGGTCAGAAATAGCCTAGAACATCATAATTCAATCCTTAAATAAGTGGACAAAAAAATAAAAAGAAATTCTAGTCATGAAAAGCATCCCAACTCTTGTGGTTCTTTTGATTTTTCTCCTCATCGCTTCAGGTAAATCTACGTTTTATATCTACTCTCACTAATTATTTTCATTTTTTTTTTAAAATAATTATTTGCTTTATAATTTTTTTCAAATATATATATCTATATCTATATATAATCATCGCATTGAAAACTGTGTTTTTTTTTTTTTTTTTTTTTAAACGTAGAAAATGAGGTGGTGATGGCTGCTCCATGTAAGAGAAGTTCGAAAACTTATAAGGAGGCTGAGTGCCAAAGAGATAAATGCGAAAATGTTTGTGTGGCCGAATATACGGCTGGATCATATTTGTCTGTAGAGTGCGCCTCCTATGACAAGCCTAATGATACTTGTATATGCGTTTATGAATGTTTAATTGAATAAAATTATTACTCCATAAAAAAAATGGATTATTTACATTGTATTATTATTATTATTATTTTTTAAAATGACAATTAGATATTACGAATTTAAAAATTTACATGTTATTATTAAATTAATGGTAAAATAATATTTTACTACCAAAATTATGTAAAATCTAATATTTTACTATTTTTTCTAGGGGTGGATAAAACAAAATTGAAACTGAAAAAAACCTAACCGAATTGATAATTTTTTAATTTCAAAAATAATTTTTTGATTTTTTTAACTAAAAAACCGAATCGAGCCAAATTAAAATAATTTATGACGTGCTATTAATTTAAGTCTCTAAGCTCATGGGACATGTGCAAAATCATTTAGATGCATTAGGGTCATGTGCAAAATATTTTCAACTTTCGTATCCTGAGATTTTGGCACTGAGACTGGCATACCAATCCCCCATACCGGCATACCGGTGACCCTGCTCTGCCTTGGGAAGATTTGCATGCTCTCTATAACCGGACTACTCCATACCGGTCTCCCATACCGGTTAGCTGAAGTTTGCACAGTCATTCGAACCGGGACAGTCAATACCGGTCCTCATACTGGTGAGCTAACGAGCATATCGTCCTCAATACCGGTAAGTAATCCGGTATTGCGCTTTAATCTTCAACAGTAATATAGTCGTTATGTATTGATAGACCTACATACCGGCCTCTGAGACTGGCATACCCATCTCAAACAGGGAACAACGGCTGTTATTAACTTTCTTTATAAATTGAGCCCCAAATCCGTTTTTTCAGAGTTATACAACCTTCATACATTTTATTCTAAGGCAAAAACAAAGAGAGAAACAAACCTTCTTATTCATTTACTCTGTTAATCATAAAGCTCACTACATAAATCTTCATATCATTTAGAGAGCTTAGTTTACTTGGGTTAGCAACTCACAACATTAATATTCTTATCTTTTGTGAGAGCCCAAGTGTGTTGTAAATCTTCATATCTTAAACATTTATGGTTGGGAATGTTGGTTTTAGCTAAGGTCCCAAGATCATAAACAAGCATGAAATAAGTGCGAATACAAATCAACGAAGTTGCGGAATACTCACATCGATCGGTTGAGCGACGCTTTGACGAACAAAACTTCACATTCTGCTCGGCAGTGGACTGTACAGCTCACTGGTTTTTTCGGCCATTGTGGATCAACTTCGTCAAGCTCCAAGCTTCGTGAAATGATTCCCGGCTCATGGGTGGACTTCCCTATCACCTTCGCATGACTTCGTAGTGTGCTAGCACTCCCGTTTTTATCACAAAATCGCGACTCTTGCTTCCCTATGGCTCTCGGTTTTTGACAGAAAACCAGAAGGTTTTTCAGCCCCTTGGGCGTGTGGAGAGAAAGGAGAAGAAGTGAGAGAGAGATGAGTTTGGTTGATTGCTAAAGTGTATCTAATACACTAATTTGAATTTCAAATTCATTTACCATGAATTTGGCTTTCAAAAAGTCAAACATTTAAAGCCAATCAATCTCCATCAATTCACATCACTCATGAATAGTGACTTGCGTCAATCACTCAAAGTGAAAGACATCCATCACTTGATTGACGAATGATGTGACGCTAGATGCGACTAGCGATTTGACACTTGATTTGACTTGCGTGCCGCACTCAAATTCGAAATGCAAATGCGCTCGCAAATAATCTCGGGCTCGGGTTCGCTAATTCCAAATTAACGAATTTTCTGTTGTAACGTAATTAAATCTAATTTAATTAAATAATCATGCCTATCATAATTACTATTCATGTCGCTAACGAATTAATTCTAAATTAATTCGTTCGCCCGAATTAAAATCTAATTTTAATTCCGCGTTGAAATTATAACAGTTACATTATAACACCCGCAGCGGGTTATACACTTATATAGAGATAATGTATCTAGTCAAACTAGTTACATTATAACAGTTTCCTATTTTAGGCACACACCCGAAAGGTAGTTCCTAAACTTAGGTATCTACGGTTAAAACAGCGACTTTCGTCCCGTTTTCAATTCGCAGATAAATCTCAATTGAAGTCAGTATCCTGCTCAAAACAGATTCTGAACATCAATATATATTTATGTACCACACTAAGTATTTTAAAATCTAATTTTAATACTAGTAGTGAACATAATGTTGACAAACATATTTGAAGTTAGAGCCTTGCTCGTCTTCAATTCCTTCATGTCTGTTTCGTCCAAACGGCAGTCACGCTTCCGCGATCCTGTTTGCCACAATTTAGGCAGACGTTTTAGGATATGTCATTTATCATCCCAGAAGATTATAATGATTTTGCATTTGCCCTTTTAACACTCCAGAAGCCTTTGGCCAAGCCTTGGCCTTCTAGAATATCGAAGTAAGGTGCGTCTTGTGCTACTTGCCTAATTGCAAACTTTGACTTTGTCTCATTGAGAATAGTCATTAACTCTCCAAGAGTTATCAATTGCAATTTAGTACTTCTAAAATCTAAAGATAGATTTATGAAGATCCTTCACTTTCATTATCATACTTTAAGGGTCTAATCCTTAGTTCTGATTCAGAAATTAAGGAGTCTACTGCGACAAGCTTAATGGATTAAGCACTTAAGTTATCATCACATAAATCTTCCAAAGATTATGCTCTACAATTTGCTTAACTCCGGGCTTAGGCCAAATATGTTATTTTATCAAATAAAGTAACTTATTATTTTCCAGGACCATCCTGAAATTTATTCCCAATTTGAAAATTAAGCCATTTAAATACATTTTCCCTAGGATTATGTTTTAAATGTCAATCTTTCATTTTTATCTTGATTTTAATAGTCCAACTATTTAATCAACGATTTTGGTACTATCTATTATAATGATTACAATAGTCCAACTATTTAATCAACTATAATTTAATAGATTAAAATCACTTATATTGATTACTATAATCCAATTATAAAATCAATCATAAATGAATAGTTTGAATATAGTCCAACTATTTATAAAAAAACATTTAAATATTAGTCCAACTAACATTTAATTTATTTGACGAATGATATTTGTTTGAGCGCGTATGGCAAGTAATTAAAAGAATATTGCAAATTCAATTCTTGCCTCCCACTATTTTTCGGCGAGCCTCTAACCCTCTGTCGAGTACTCGGGAAACCGTGTTTCCTAGTGGGCTAGGATCCCGTTAAATATCACACAATCTTGACTTTGGCCAACAAATTGTATGATAATTAACTAGGTAGATCGATTGGATCCAATCCAATTCCTAGATCCGGTAGGGGGACATCCAAGTCCGAAACATATATCTTATATATGCCAATACATCCAATGTATTACCTAACCTTTTTCCTCTGAATCAACTAAGTCTTGGCTTTGGCACAACAAACTTAGTGATCCCAATTAAGCGCGACCCATTGACCATGGAAAGCTTCGTAATCAATGTCGATGGACAAGAAGTGGTCTTGACTTTGGCCAACAAACCACAACTTGGACAAGACACTGATATGGAACAAAGCCTTCGTGATTCAAACACATCCTCATTGGACAAAGGCCTTGACTTTGGCCAACAAGCCAATGTCAGTCTTGGATCTTGAGTAAGAATCACTCAATGGAAGGAAAAACGCTTAATATTTTGCGAGGGTTTTTCAAGTGCAAATTGGCAACCAATTTATTATCTTTGTTAAGGTCTCATCATCATACACCCTTAAACATGCATTCTAAAAACATAATAAATCGCGTATAATAAAATAATAATGATATGCGGATGGATACTTTACACATTGATCCTAGATCAAATCTCTCCATTTCCCTCTCCCGCTAGCACAAATATTTCTTCTACTCGTTACACTACACTTCTAAAGAAACCTCATTTACATTGAGGGGAATAGGTGAGAAGAGAATACAAAGAATAAGGAGGTAATAAGGCTGGACACGCAGGTCCAATTTGATAAATCAAATTTATTACAACAATTTCTAAAATTGCCCCACCCATCTAATATCGATCCGATATACATTATTCATGCATTGCAACCATGTATTCACACAAGCATGTTATCAATCAATCTAATCAAATTAATTAATCTGATAATTAGTGATCATCCAATGTTCAAACAACGATTTGATTTTGCTCGAGTCTAACTCGTTTTTGCGAATAAGTACTCAAAGTACGAATTCTTGAATTAAATTAAATTACATAATTAAATCCAATTCAATATGCATTTAATTCTAATTCGCTTATTTAATTCCAAATTAAACATTACACTTTTACCAATAAACCTTTTACGACTTAAATTCCAAATTTAATCGCGACGGGTCTCAAAGCCCGATTAACTTCCAACATTAATTTAATTAAAGTCCAATGGGCTTTTAATTAATTTCTCGAGGCGTCGACTTTTGGTCAACTCGGGTAAAACCGAATAACCAAAATCCAATCCGGGAGTTACCCAATGAGCCTAGAAATCAATCTTGGCCCATTAGGCCCAATTAAACTTTAAAGGTCCATTTGTCGTATTTGGGCTTTATGGATGCGGTTTTGGGCCCAATTGGATCCAATCCAATTTGCATTAACCCAACTTAGTACAACTAAGCCCAATAACAACATTTCAAGCCCAATTTCCAAAATTAGCCCAATTTAATTAAATTGCCAAATTCCAAATTCCCAATTTAATTACCTAAAGTGCATTACACAATTAATTATCCAATTAAAATTCCTAAAACATCAATTAGCCTAATTAATCATGCTTATCAATATTAAATCATGTCCAACATAATTTAATTAAAATCAAACCCAATACATGCTCAATGACTCTCGGCAATTTGGGGATTTAACGTCCGATTCGAATTCAATCCAATTAATTCCACAATCGACATTAAATCATATTCCCGAATAATTTCCAACACATCCAATGATCAAAAATCAAAAATCCCAAGACATTATAGGGCTTCTAACTCTCGGCCAACACCAAGAAAATTGGGGAAATTTGTTACAAATATAATTTAAAAAAATTGATCCAATCAATCCTCAATTCAAACACATTTAAGCATACTAATTCATCCAATTTCATTAATCATGCTCAAAATCAAGTTTACCCAAATTTTAAGCCCTAAACTTTTTCATGCTTTTCCTTGCTCATGATACCATTGTTGATTTTAGCTAAGGTCCCAAGATCATAAAACAAGCATGAATCACATGTTAATACATTCGAGGGAGTCGCGAAATACTCACATCGATCGGTTGAGCGACGGGGGAGGCAACAAAAATCCATTTTCTGCCTTGGACTGCTCTCGGCAGTGAGCACTGTCACAGCTCACTGTTTCGGCCATTGGAGGTCTTCGTCAAGCTCCAAGCTTCGTCGAACGATTCCCGGCTCATGGGTGGACTTCCCTATCACCTTCGCATGATCCCGGAGTGTGCTAGCACTCTTGATTTTGCAACAAAATCGCACTTGCTTCCCTTCTTGCTCACGGTTTTTCCAAAAACAGAACAAGAAAAGCTCTTGTTTGGGAGAGAGAGAGAAGAGGGAAAAAAGAGGAGAGATGATGAATTGTGTAAATTCATTTTGGTTTATTTATTTTCAAAAAACATATACCAAATTTTGGCTTTAGAAAAGTCAAACCAATTAAAGCCATCAATGCCAACCACACACATCAACTCACATCAAGTCAATCAAGTTGTCAAGTCACATCACTCAAAGTGACAAGTGATTTGACGCTTGAAGTGACTAGAGATTTGACGCTTTATTTGACTTGTGTGCCGCAATCGAATTCAAAACGCGAATGCGCTCGCAAATAATCCCGGGCTCGGGTTCGCTAATTCCAAATTAACGAATTTTCTGTTGCGACGCAATTAAATGATTACGCCTAGTGAAGTCACTATTCACATCGCTAACGAATTAATTCTAAATTAACTCGTTCGCCCGAATTAAAATCTAATTTTAATTCCGCGTCGAAATCCAATTTCGTTTAATATATCGAATATATTAATTTATCGATTAATTCCAAATTAATCGTTATCTCTCTTTAAATGATATTTTATCCCAGATAAAATATCTCCGCAATTAATCCCAGATTAATTTTCTCTCTCATCTAATTAATCCCAGATTAATTAAAAGTGCGAGTCATACGTCATCGGTGAATCTTCGGGAAGCGACCCATGAGATCCCCGGATATGTTGGCAGTAAATTCGGTCGTCGGACTATCCGAACACTTAAGTACCTTGTACTACGTTTATACCGATTTACAAGACAAGGTTGGCTTCTAGCAAAGCGCCATGCCTACCCAATTCTCCAGAAATATCCTTACAGGAATAAAGGATCTATATCAGGCGTAGTATACGTAGTATTGCATATTTCTGTCCAGTATCGGATGATCACATGCAAGGCCTGGGGCTGGTACAATGTCTGCCCCGTACGGAGCATATATCAGATGACGAGCAACTAGTCTCTTTAATATCGGATAATCATGACCAAGTCATATTATCCTGACGGTTGCAACCTTTTTAGAGAACCAGTTTTCTATCCCTGCGCGATCATCAACTCCATATGACTGGAGTGACACTTCCATCTTGACATCACACCAAACACACTACGATTCTCAATATACCCAGCATAGGCGTACACAGAACCTGTTAAAGCCCTGGACGACCGCAACCAAAGTATATTGATTGTCGCAAGTATTAGCTGTGCAAGTCTCAGGTTAAGACCAAATACACCTACCCTGATTTCAGACTTCCATAGACACATAGTCATACTACCAATGGAATTCCGAGGGGGTCTATCCAGAGCGAAGCTGTTTCCCGTACCATCGGTAAAACACAACCTCCTACTACACTTGCATGAGTATCATATACCCAAATATATGAGAACTATGTCGTTGTGCCCTCACAACGCGCACAAGTGTAATACTAGTCTTTTACCCATTCATCGATGTCCAATCTTGATAATGCTCTGACTAGGGATATTTAATGATTTATCCTTCGTGGATTGATTCTGTCTCATATCATTCTCAATCCAGGAACAAATAATAGGGACCTCCTATCATTTTTATATCTAGGTGATCTAATCACAAATGATAAGAGTGCAATCTCCTTTGTCACATAATTAATTTGTACAACAACACCATGATTTGTACAAACAGTGACGCTATGGGTCATAATTGTCCAACAATCATTTGATGCGATTTATTCGATCATTACATCGCCACGATGTATAATCTGAATGAATTAGATGAATATCGAAGTATGTATCCGGATCATTGATGAGACCATTAATTCTTTAGTCTATGCTGACGCCTATCGTAGCTGCTAATAGAATTATATCTAATCTAATTAGATTTGTTATCGACCCAGAAGGCTTCTATTGCTGCCTCAGCTGCAGCAATTACCCGCATTTGTTCTTTATTCTGTAACAGTATCTTCCTTGGAAGATTTCCAGCTCACTGTTCCGTTATTCAAACTGTATAGTACCGTTTACGACTTATAGTCGTTTTTATCGGTTTGGAAACTTGCTACAGTGATCCCAGTCACTTCAAGTTCTCCTTCTCCATAGTTTAAGATAACATCATTAGTTCTCTAAGAAACTAACAGATGTTCTTAATATCAATCCAGTGACTATCACTTGGATTGGCCTGTTTGTGAATCCATATGTTCAAAGCGTATGAGACACCAGGTCTCGTACATTTTTCAATGTACGGTTGGCTCGGAGAGTATTTTCTCGAAAGCCAAGCTTTCACCGATTTTATTTTGGGAATATCATTTCCAAGAAATGACATATATTATCATTATTTTTATAGGACCGCCACTGTCAGTGCGCTCCCACTAACCCTCTTATATACACAAGAATCATTTCATTTTTGAATTAAATCATAAATCATTATGAATACATCAAAACGATAATTCCAAGAACCCAATGCTTACTTCAATCCAAACATGGATCGAATAACCTGCAAACCTTGTTTGCTTGTTATGGTACGACAAAACCGACATGATATTATAAACATCCTCCTAAAGGTTTCATTTTCAGGAAAGCGATTTTCCCGTTCAGCTGACATATTTCATAAATGAAATACGCAGCTTTAGCAAGCATTATCCATATGGATTTACCGTGGCAACAGTTAAAAGGTTGAATCGAAATCTACACAATGTTGATAACGATACCTTTCTGCTAAAAGCCTAGCTTTATACGTTGGTATGTTGCCATCCATGTATTTCTTCCTTGAAGACTTATAAAGTACTAGTAGGCACAATGCCTTGCGGTACATCGACTAGTTCTAAACATGTTGATATAGATGGAATCCATTTCGGACTCATGGCACTTTGCCATAATAAGGGAGTTGATACCTTGTATCACTTCCTCATACGTAGTCAGATGGTATACCTCAATATGATAGACATCTTTATGAGGTGAGATCAGAAACCCATACCCCCAGGTTATTTTTTGCCTCTCTCTGACTTACGCGGTTCTTTTGTATTAGAAGATTAATGGTAATAGTTTCATCCTTGATGAACTATTTGTGTTCAATTAAGATTCAGTGCCTTGGACAGTATTACTCTGATTTTCATCGAGTTTTACTATCCTCCCACTTACCACAGCATGTAGGTATTCCTCTCAGGAAAACTGCATGGTGAGCAACAATTACATTGTTCTCATTGTGAGTTGTATAAGTACTATACTTTGGTATCCCTAGGATAACATACAATTGACATTTATCCAATTTGGGTTTTAGTTTGGTATCATCCAAACATATGCCTAGCATACCCAAATTTTAATAAATGAGAAACCCAGTTTCTTTCCCGTTCATATCTAATATGATATCTGTCAAACAGATTTTATGGAACCTTATTCAAAATAAGTTCTACACTGTTTATGCGTATCCGTTGAAGGAAATGGTAGCTCAGAGCGACTCATGATAAACCTTATCATGTCCAACAAAATTCGGTTACTCAGTTCGGACACACCTTCACTTTGACGTGTTCCGGGAGGAGTCATCTTTGAAAGAATACTATACTCTTTCAAGTATTTGAGAAACTTATTGCTTAAGTATTTTCCATTACGGTCTTACCATGACGGTATAATACTATAGCCCATTTGTTTGTCTATTTCGTGTCGAAACTTTAAAATTTTCCGATTTGTGTTTCAAAAGAAACACATAACCATAACGCGATGCCACATCCATAAAGGTCACGAAATATTCATATCCACCCCTAGCCTAGCTAGACATGGGCCAACTTGCTTCACTATGAACTAGGGGTAACAGATCGGTGGCATTTACACTTTTACCAAGTAAATAGTGTTTTAGGCACTTTGCCCAATATCCGTTGAAGGAAATTGTAGCTCAGAGCGACTCATGATTAACCTTATTATGTCAAAAAAAATTCGGTTACTCAGTTCGGACACACCGTCAAACTGACGTGTTCTGGGAGGAGTCCTCATTTGAAAGAATACTATACTCTTTCAAGTATATTAGAAACTTATTGCCTTAGTATTTTCCATTACGCTCTTACCGTGACAGTTTAATACTTCAGTCTATCTGTTTGTCTATTTCGTGTCAAAACTGTAAATGTTTCCGATTTGTGTTTTTCAAAAGAAACACATAACCATAACGCGATGCCACATCCGTAAAGGTCACGAAATATTCATATTCACCTCTAGCATAGCTAGACATGGGCCCACTTGCTTCACAATGAACTAGGGCTAACAGATCAGTGGCATTTACACTTTTACCAAGTAAATAGTGTTATAGGCATATTGCATAATAAACTAGATTCATAGACTTTATTTGAATGGAATCAAATTAGTCCGAGTACCCACTCTTCAAATTTGTTTGTCATGTTATATGTTTGAGATTTATTTATATTCAAAATATAAATTCTGTTATTCACATCTAATGTGTATATCTCAATATCTTCTTTATATAATGAAACACTTTAGTGTTCAAGAATATAAAGGTTCACCCGCAGCAGGTTAAACACTGATATAAAGATAATGTTTCTAGTCAAACTAGTTACATTATAACAGTTTCCAAATTTAGATACACACCTGAAGGTAGTTCCTAAATTTAGGTATCTACGGTTAAAACAGCGATTTTCATCCCGTTTCCAATTCGCAGATAAATCTCTATTGAAGTCAGTATCCTGTTCAAAACAGATTCTGAACATCAATACATATATTTTATGTACCACACTAAGTATTTAAGATCCAATTTAATACTAGTAGTGAACATAATTATGACAAACATATTTGAAGTCAGAACCTTGCTCGTTCTTCAATTCCTTCATGTCTGCTTTGTCCAAACGGCAGTCACGCTTCCGCGATCCCGTTTGCCACAATTTAGGCAGACATTTTGGGATATGTCCTTTATCTTCCAGAAGATTATAATGATTTTGCCTTTACCCTTTTCAATACTCTAGAAGCCTTTGGCCAAGCCTTTGGCCAAGCCTTGGCCTTCTAGAATATCGAAGTGAAGTGCGCCTTGTGCTACTTGCCTTATTGCAAATTTTGACTTTGTCTCCTTGAGAATAGTCATTAACTCTCAAAGAGTTTACTATTGCAATTTAGTACTTCTAAAATCTAAGTATAGATTTATGAAGATCCTTCAATTTCTTTATCATACTTTAAGGATCTAATCCTTAGTTCTGATTCAGAAATTAAGGAGTCTATTGCGACAAGCTTAATGGATTAAGCACTTAAGTTATCATTACATGATCTTCCAAATATAATGCTCTACTATTTGCTCAACTCCGGGCTTTAGGCCTAATATGTTATTTTATCAAATAAAGTAACTTATTATTTTTCAGGACCATCCTGAAATTTATTCCCAATTTTAAAATTAGACCATTTAAATACATTTTCCCTAGGATTATGCTTTAAATGTCAATCTTTCAATTTTATCTTGATTTTAATAGTCCAACTATTTAATCAACGACTTATGTACTATTTATTATAACGATTACAATAGTCCAACTATTAATCAACTATAATTTAATAGATTAAAATCAATTATATTGATTACTATAATCCAATTATAAAATCAACTATAAATGAATAGTTTGAATATAGTCCAACTATTTATTAAAACAACATTTAAATATTAGTCCAACTAACATTTAATTTATTTGACGAATGATGTTTGTTTGAGCGCGTATGGCAAGTAATTAAACGAATATTGCAAATTCAATTCATGTCTCCCACTATTTTTCGGCGAGCCTCTAACCCTCTGTCGAGTACTCGGGAAACCGCATTTCCTAGTGGGCTAGGATCCCGTTAAATATCACACAATCTTGACTTTGGCCAACAAATTGTATGATAATTAACTAGGTAGATCTCTAAGATCGATTGGATCCAATCCAATTCCTAGATCTGGTAGGGGGACTTCCAAGTCCGAAATATATATCTTATATATGCCAATACATCCAATGTATTACCTAACCTTTTTCCTCTGAATCAACTAAGCCTTGTCTTTGGCACAACAAACTTAGTGATCCCAGTTAAGCGCGACCCATTGACCATGGAAAGCTTCGTAATCCATGTCGATGGACAAGAAGTGGTCTTGACTTTGGCCAACAAACCACAACTTGGACAAGACACCAATATGGAACAAATCCTTCGTGATTCAAACACATCCTCGACGGACAAAGGCCTTGACTTTGGCCAACAAGCCAATGCCAGTCTCGGATCTTGAGTGAGAATCACTCAATGGAAGGAAATACGCTTAATATTTTGCGAGGGTTTTTCGAGTGCAAATTGGCAACCAATTTAATATCTTTGTTAAGGTCTCATCATCATACACCCTTAAATATGCATTCTAAATACATAATAAAGCGCGTATAATAAAATAATAATGATATGCGGATGGATATTTTACACATTGATCCTAGATCAAATCTCTCCCTTTCTCTCTCCCGCTAGCACATGTATTACTTCTACCCGTTACACTACACTTCTAAAGAAACCTCATTTACATTGAGGGGAATAGGTGAGAAGAGAATACAAAGAATAAGAAGGTGATAAGGCTGGACACGCAGGTCCAATTAATAAATCAAATTTATTACAACAATTTTTAAAATTGTCCCACCCATCTAATATCCATCCGATATACATTATTCATGCATCGCAACCATGTATTCACACAAGCATGTTATCAATCAATCTAATCAAATTAATTAATCTGATAATTAGTGATCATCCAATGTTCAAGCAACGATTTGATTTTGCTCGAGTCAAACTCGTTTTGCGAATAAGTTTTCAAACTATGAATTCTCGAATTAAATTAAACTACATAATTAAATCCAATTCAATTTGTATTTAATACTAATTCGCTATTTAATTCCAAATTAAATACTACACTTTATTAATGAACTTTTTACGACTTAAATTCCAAATTTAATCGTTACGGGTCTCAAAGCCCGATTAACGTCCAATGTCAATTTAATTAAAGTCCAATGGGCTTTTAATTAATTTCTTACGGCGTAGAATTTTGGTCAACTCGGGTCAAACCGAATAACCAAAATCCAATCCGGGAGTTATCCCATAAGCCTAGAAATCAATTTAGGCCCATTAGGCCCAATTAAACTTTAAAGGTCCATTAGTCGCATTTGGGCTTTATGGAATCGGTTTTGGGCCCAATTGGATCCAATTCATTGGCCTAAACCTAACTTAGTACAACTAAGCCCAATAACAACATTTCAAGCCCAATTTCCAAAATTAGGCCAATTCAATTAAATTACCAAATTCCAAATTCTTAATTTAATTCAACAAAGTGCGTTACATAATTAATTACCCAATTAACATTTCTAAAACATCAATTAGCACTAATTAATCATGCTCGTTAATATTAAATCATGTCCAACACAATTTAATTAAAATCAAACCCAATACATGCTTTATTATTCTCGACAATCATAGGGAATTTTAAATCGATTTCGATTACAATCCAATTGAATCCACAATCAATATTAAATCAACATTCCCAATTGATTCAAGTCATCCAATGATCAAAAATCAAAAAATTCCAAGACTAAATAGGGCATAAGGCATTCGGCCAACACAAATTTTGGGCAAAAAATTGATCCAATCCAGTTTCATGAAATTGATCCAATCAAACTTCAATTCAACATGTTTTAAGCTTACTCAATCATCCAATTCAACCAAATCATGCTTGAAAACATTTTACCCAAATTTTAACCCTAAGCCATATTTGATGCTCAAACCTTGCTCGGGATGCCATTGTTGGTTTTAGCTAAGGTCCCAAGATCATAAACAAGCATGAAATAAGTGCGAATAAAAATCAACGAAGTTGCGGAATACTCACATCGATCGGTTGAGCGATGCTTTGACGAACAAAACTTCACATTCTGCTCGGTAGTGGACTGCACAGCTCATTGGTTTTTTCGACCATTGTGGATCAACTTCGTCAAGCTCCAAGCTTCGTGAAATGATTCCCGGCTCATTGGTGGACTTCCCTATCACCTTCGTATGACTTCGCAGTGTGCTAGCACTCCCGATTTTGCCACAAAATCGTGACTCTTGCTTCCCTATGGCTCTCGGTTTTTGACTGAAAACCAGAAGGTTTTTCAGCCCCTTGGGCGTGTGGAGAGAAAGGAGAAGAAGTGAGAGAGAGATGAGTTTGGTTGATTGCTAAAGTGTATCTAATACACTAATTTGAATTTCAAATTCATTTACTATGAATTTGGCTTTCAAAAGTCAAACATTTAAAGCCAATCAATCTCCATCAATTCAGATCACTCATGAATAGTGACTTGCGTCAATCACTCAAAGTGAAAGACACCCATCACTTGATTGACGAATGATGTGACGCTAGATGCGACTAGTGATTTGACGCTTGATTTGACTTGCGTGCCGCACTCGAATTCGAAATGCGAATGCGCTCGCAAATAATCTCGGGCTCGGGTTCGCTAATTCCAAATTAACGAATTTTCCGTTGCGACGTAATTAAATCTAATTTAATTAAATAATCATGCCTATCATAATTACTATTCATGTCCCTAACGAATTAATTCTAAATTAATTTGTTCGCCCGAATTAAAATCTAATTTTAATTCCGCGTCGAAATCCAATTTCGTTTAATATATCGAATATATTAATTAATCGATTAATTCCAAATTAATCATTCTCTCTCTTTAAATGATATTTTATACCAGATAAAATATCTCCGTAATTAATCTCAGATTAATTTTCTCTCTCTTCTAATTAATCCCATATTAATTTAGAGAGCGAGTCATACGTCATCGGTGAATCTTTGGGAAGCGACCCATGAGATCCCCAGATATGTTGGCAGTAAATTCGGTCGTCGGTCTATCTGAACACGTAAGTACCTCGTACTACGTTTATACCGATTTACAAGACAAGGTTGGCTTCTAGCAAAGCGCCATGCCTACCCAATTCTCCAGAAATATCCTTACAGGAATAAAGGATCTATATCAGGCGTAGTATACATAGTATTGCGTATTTCTGTCCAGTATCGGATGATCACGTGCTAGGCCTGGGGCTGGAATTGTGTCTGCCCTGTACGAAGCACATGTCGGATGTCTGGTAACTAGTCTATATAATCAGATAAACCTGACCTTGTCATTTTATCCCGATGACTACAGTACTTAAGAGTACTAGTACCGTATCCTACGTGACCATCATCTCCATATGACTGAAGTGATACTTCCGTCTTGACATCACACCCAACACACTACGATTCTCAATATACCAAGCATAAGCATACAGAGAACCTGTTAAAGCCCTGGATGACCGCAACCAAAGTATATTGCTTGTCGCAAGTATTAGCGGTGCAAGTCTCAGGTTAAGACCAAATACACCTACCCTGATTTCGAACTTCTATAGACACATAGTCATACTACCAATGGAATTCCGATGGGGTCTATCCAGAGCGAAGCTGTTTCCCGTACCATCGGTAAAACACAACCTCCTATTACACTTGCATAAGTATCATATACCCAAATATATGAGAACTATGCCGTTGTGCCCTCACAACGCGCACAAGTGTAATACAAGTCTTTTACGCATTTATCAATGTCCAATCTCGACAATGCTCTGACTAGGGATATTTAATAATTTATCCTTTGTGGACTGATACTGTCTCATATCATTCTCAGTTCAGGAAAAAATCATAGGGACCTCCTATCATTTATATATCTAGGTGATCTATTCACAAATGATAAGAGTGCAATCTCATTTGTCACATAGTTAATTTGTACAACAACACCATGATCTGTACAAATAGTGACGTTATGGGTCATAATTGTCCAACAGGGAAGTCCCTTGTTGAGTGGGCATACTCAAAAGAGCAATTTGAGTAAAGGTTTAAGAGTGAACTTAGAGATAAAACTCTTGTGTAAAGTTTTGGTGTGAACATAGGGGACAAAACTCTTGGTTTTGAGTGAGCCACGAAAACTCGATGTAAGTTGTGGATTCAACTTAGTTGAAATCTTCAAGCGTGGCTTGGGGGAGTGGATGTAGACAAAAAGTTGGTCGAACCACTATAAACCAGCGGCGTCAATTTCTCTAACTCTATCCCCTTTTTTTCATCACAAGCTTTATATTATCTTTCCATATTATTTAGCATAGCGTGTCATTGAGAAATTGATAAATAAAATTAATTGGTAAAACTACTAACTTAGTAGAATAAAATCAGCAAAGAATTTTATAGTTCCGCAAATTTAGGTCATCACCCAATATACCCCCTCTTGGGTATATAGAGTTTGTTTGTTGAGTACTTATAGGTGATTTCACATAATTGAACAGATAATTAAAAATAGTTACAATTTTTAAAATTGCACTTATAAATTTTTTTATAATTATACCAACCAGACCGAACTGTACTCCCCCCTAATTTTTCCGGTAGTTGACTTAGTTGACTTTAATGTTAAAATATTACGATCAATTTTTGGTTAACTAAGATTTTGATGGAAAATAATAAAATTATATTTTACCATAAATTTATTAGTATAATATAATATTCAAAATTCGTAATACTCAATTATCATTTTGCTCATAAAATAATTACAATAATTAAGAAATAAATTTGTGATTTTGAACTCCATCTTTCTAAAATTCTTTTTGTAGACACTGCATTTTTGCATAAAGCCAAATGATGAGCCTCGTATGGAGGCACTACCCAATAAGTTACGGAAGTCGCGCGAAACGGACGTCGGAAGGGAAAAATTTAAAAATAAATACATCAACAAATTTAACTCGCTAATTAGCCTCGGGATCGCTCGATTAATCTCTGTTTTAACTTTTAGCCTCGGCCCAAAACCCTCGAAACCCATCCAAAGCCCATTTATCCAAGCTACACGCCCACATCACACAAGGCCCACACACCCAAGCCCAATCCAAAATATTTAAAACACATGTCACAAATTAAATCAAATCCAAATAAATTCCTTTCCTAATTTAAATAAATCACCTACCAAATTAAAGAAATTCCCCACCAAAAATACAAATATTCTTTCCCTAAATTAAACACACCCATATTTTGCTTGATTTATTCCCTTTTCAAGCCATGCACACACAAGGAAACCCTAGCATGCACCATTATAAAAATTCAAAACAAATATAAACCCTAAAGACTTCCTCTCTGGTTTTTTTGCTGGCTCTCGGCCACTCTCTTCTTCTGGAAGCCACTCTCACACGCCCCTAAGCTCCCTCATCTCTCAACCGACAGCAAAAATCAACAAAAATAATAACCCTAAACCAAAATCACGTGAAACTAACAAGGAGCCATCAACGTGAACCAAAATCAAGCCAACCACACACTGCCCCCCACACAGAACACAATAACAAGAACCCATGCAGCCAACCAGTACACACAAATAACCCATAAACAAATCAACAGCCCCTTAAATCCCAAAACCCTAGCAGCCTTCAACGCAGCCCTCACAAATCAACAAAAGACCTTCAGCAGCTACACGTGAACATAGACTCTCGGCAGCTCTCAACAAAAACCTGCAAAGTGCCGTGAATAAACAAGGCCCTCACTTGCACTTTAACACGCTAACCGACAACCACACATTCACAAACTGCCCTCCACTTTCAAAAACACACGTCCCACTGACAAAACGAAAGCCACGCTCAAGAGAAACTTCACGTGGCAATCGTAAAGCCACCAAACGCATAGCCCACAGGCCAAGCAACCAAAACTGACCAAAACACGTGAAAAAAAAATACACAAAGACCCACTCAAACCGAGAGCAATAATCAAACTGCCGAACCATTAACAAAAACCGTGACCCAAATCACCCAAAAACAGTGAGCGAGCAGTCCCAAAAACCAGTCCAAAAATCAGCCCCCGAACCATCCAAAAATAGTCCAAATCAGTCCCAAAAATGCCCCAAAATAGTCCAAATATCACCCTAAACAGTGAACAAATACGACGAGCAAGACTACAGTAAAAAACAGTGAAGAAAACAGCAGAAATAGCAACCCAAAATAGCGAAACAGTGATGGAAAATCTTGAACCAGAAAACTGAAAAAGTTACAGAACATTAACCCTTCTGGCGACGACGTAACGCACTCCCGGGAAGTTATTTAAAAGGTAAGACCTGATGGCACCCTTTGTTATTTACTTATCTTTTCGGTTATTTATTGTTATCCCCTTACATGCATAATTATATTTCACGTCCATTTTCATTTAAATTGGGTTAATGATTGCGTGCAATCTCTTGCGGTATATCGGATGGAAACCCAGACGTAAATTCCGTAGCCGAATCCGAATGGACGATAGTGCGCTCTGTACTTGGGATACAACTCCACGTACCGCTTGAGAAACTTTCAAGCGAGTGTTTCGTTTTGTTATTTAATTTTGTGTTTATTCATTGTTTGCGTTTATTGTTCCGCTATTTATATTCTACGTATTTCTTTATTTATGTATTGTTGATCTAGTGCACATGGGCTAATCAAGTTGGATTAAAGGACATATGTTTGAGGGAAAAGCCAAAAGGCTACCTTTACCACGATGTTTTGTCGCGCCGGATGAAGTAAGTTTGATTGAACATGAGATAAGTTCAATCGGGCATACGAGGTCCCATATTATTGCTTTATTTATTTTCTATGCATTGTTACTTGATGCGCTTGGGCTAATTGCGTTGGTTTAAAAGTCCTCTATTTGAGGGGGGAAAAGCCTAAAAGGCTACCTTCACCACAAAATTTTGCCGCACCTTTTTATTATTCTGTTATTTACTTTTCGCATATTATTTCTTTGTTTATTCATGCATTGTTACTTGATATGCATGGGCTAATTATGTTGGTTTAAAGGTCCTCTATTTGAGGGAGAAAAAGCCTAAAAGGCTACCTTTACCACAATATTTTGCCGCGCCTTTTTATTATTCCGTTATTTACTTTCCGCATATTATTTCTGTGTTTATTCATGCATTGTAATCTAGTGCGCATGGGCAAATCATGTTGGATTAAAGGTCCTCTATTCGAGGGAAATGCCTAAAGGCTACCTTTACCACGACGTTTTTCCGTGCCGAACCCTTGAGTGGGGAGACCTAGTTGTGGGCAACCCTTCACCGACAGGATCCTTTATCCATACCCTTGAAAAACCTTCATATGAACCATAGTTGCATGACCTATAGAAGCCACCATTTATGCTTGTGTTTGGGACCATCATCATTTGGATTCATTTGGACTTCTTATCATGAGATGTGAACTTGTTGGGCCATTTAAACGGGGATGAGTTTGTGTCTTATGACAATTGGGCTAAAAGCTTCTAAAATGCCGATGGGCCACTTTGTGTTTGGGCCCCCTATCATTTGAGGTTGTTTAGCCATGTTATTGCAAAGTGTAAACCTGTTGGGCCTTTTGCAACTGGGACAAGTTTGCACCTCGCAATAATGTGATTGAATGCTTTAAAATGATAATGAACCAACTTGTATGAAAACCTTGATGGGCTTAGAAAATCCAAATACGATCCAAGTATGCTAGAAGCATGAGTCCGATATCCGCAATGGCTTTCATCAAGAAATGATACTCCTTGTTATGACATATTTGTTTACTTTGGATACCTCCAAGTTCATCCCCATGACCGCGGTTGCTGAAAGCCCAATTCGTCGTTTCTAGACAATGGCATGATCTCATAATAGGCTTAGTCCATATTGTAAATGGGCGGTCTTTATCTTTTACCGATGGAAAGGGACTGAGGTAGCCAAGGTTCACCCTTGTAGCATAAGAGAGAATGATTTTGTGTACCCCACATTGGTGCATAAAATGAGCTATACCTAGGATAGAAATGGACTTACCACGAGTATGTGAGGAATAAGGTCGGAAGGATATATGCTATTTTGATAACCACATACATCTTATATATCTCACGCATCGCACGCATACACACATCATGTTAACTCATAGTTTTAACAGCCATAATAGATATCCATTGGGTTAGAGAAAAATGAAGGCTCATTAAAAAATAGTTAGCAAACATGAGTGAGTCAGATACTGAGGTTTCCCGCATGGATCAATTAGAGACCAACATCACTAAGATTACTGAGCAGTTCCAAGCTTTAGCCACCGCCGTGGCCAGTCTAGCAGTGTCCCGCACAGGGGGAATAGAAAGCAATGAGAATTTCAGGCATGAAGAGCCTCCGAATAGGGTGAGTGATGAGATCCCCGCTTTCGATGATGACATGGCAGAATATACCATGGGAAAGGTAGCCGGGTCTTAGGAAGAATTGTAGAAACTCAGGGATCAGGTATAGTCAGTTACCCGCAAGCTGAAGGGCAAACATGCAGATTTGCTAGACTACGATGCGATGACTTTCGAAGAGTAGCTGCCTTCGCAGTTCAAGATGCCGGACATAGCCAAGTTCAACGGGACGGGGATCCGATGGTCCATCTGCGATAGTATGTTTCTGTGATAAGTTCAGTGGGTCTGTCGAAGCATCAGGTTTAGAAGATGTTCAGGATGTCACTAGAGGGGGCGCCCGTGGTATGGTATCACGGCCTGGAGAGAAAAGTCAATGATGATTGGAGGGCATTAGCAGAAGCCTTTCTGAATCAGTATGTGACCGGCGTAAACACACACGTATAACGCAAGCCCACGTATCGTTCAAGTAGTATAAAAATATCGATCCCACGAGGACTTAATATCTAATCTATTAATTTTATGAGGTCAAATGATTACTAGTATCTAACAGGTTGTTTGATTGATTTGAAATGGTGACGATTCTAAATTTAAAAACAAGTAAATAACATTGTTCGAAAGTAGATTTTAAGAAAATTTAATATTAAAAACTATCTAGGGTTGTGATTTCTTCCAATATCATTTTAAAGATGAAGTGGTTATCTTAAAGTGGGGTAATATATTGATTTATTAACCTGGAACACTAAATCTTGTGTAAGCCTCTGTCGATGGTCAGACACAAATACCCAGTTTAACCCAATTGAACCATATGTCTATGTCAACCAAATTATCTGGATTCATTAAGTTTAAGTTCCAATTATGGCTACCCCCGCCCGACAAGTATATTCATATCCTGTAAGGAAATCTATTAAAGGGTTATCTATCCTCAAGGAAGATCGTGGGCTATTAAGTCTAAGGTCTTAAACCTAAAATCCTTATGTCTAGTTCATTTTAGATTTACCCGTTCAATTTTATTAATGGCCAGTTAATAAAAAAGCATTAGGATTAAGACTCAATAAATAAACCTTTATATTACCCAAACTATAATTAAACCCCTTATAAACCGGTGATATTGGATTTCATCACAACCCCAGATAACTGGCTTAGTTACGACACATATTTACAGGTAGTAAAAACTTAAATAAAATAAAAGACATAAAGTAAAATACTAAAAATTAAATACTGAAAAGTAAATTGCTGAAAAGTAAATGCTGAAAAGTAAATGCTGAAATTAAATACTGAAAATTAAATGCTGAAAAGTAATGCTGAAAAGTAAATTGCTGAAAAGTAAATTGCTGAAAAGTAAATTGCTGAAAAGTAAATTGCTGAAAAGTAAATGCTGAAAAGTAAATTGCTGAAAAGTAAATTGCTGAAAAGTAAATTGATGAAAAGTAATTGCTGAAAAGTAAATTGCTGAAAAGTAAATAAAGTAGAAGTACAATAAAGAAAATGCTGAGGTAAAAAGATCCGCTTTTATTACTTCTATTTTAGATATCTCCCTTAATATAATATATTACTTTGCATGATAATACCAACCAGCCATATAGGCGGTATCCAGATTAAGTCAAATTAATAATTAATTACCAACCGACCAATCAGGTGGTATCCAATTAGTCAGGTTAAAACCAATTTAAATAATTACCAACCGACAATATGGCGGTATCCTCGTTAAGTCAGGTTTTAACTAGTTTATATATTATAATTAAGGGAGATTAATCTAAATATTAGTCATAAAAGTTTTACCTTTTACCCCAGCAAAGGGGAGTTACCTCCTCATTACTGAAAAGTAAAAATTGAAAATTAAAGAAAGAAAAGTACTGTGCATAAAAGTAAATTGCTGAAAAGTAAAAACTGAAAAGTAAAGAAAGAGAAAGTGCGAAAGCGGAAATTAATTACTGAAAGCTATAAATAAACAAACAAGATACAATTTTCTTAGTATTCTTAAGGAATTCATTAGAAGAAAGTATGAATTTTACAAATGAAATGGCTTGGTAAATATAGGCAAAATTTTGCCTCCATCAAATCATCCACCAAATCAATTATTAATTACTCCACTAATTGCTCCACTAATTGCTCTTATCATGTTTGGTGATGATTTGATAATTTTTATTATTTATTTATTAATTTATTTTTTGCTTTGAAAATGATTGAAAGTGACTTTAATAATTACACACTACACACTTTTGGATGGTTCATCGATTTCGGGCATGAATCTTCCGAATTCGAAATTATTTTGTCTTTAAATGTTGTAGATCTTTGAGTCCTCTTTAATTTGGAGCTTGAATCAGCTCAATCCGATATCTGAGTAAAACGTTATGCCCGAAATACGATAGATGCGCAAAACTGGAATTTCCAAAACTGCACTTCGCCAAAACGCTCTTTCAAGTTTCCAATCTCCAAAATTAAAATATCAAGTCCAATAATTGCCCCTTATTTGACCCATATTTCGTCCTAAATAATTTCATTAAGTCCCAATATTATTTTATCTGCAAAATAAACTAAAACACATCAAAACGTTCATCAAACCCGAGAAACTAAACAAAATATTAAGTAAAAGGGGCGGTAAATATTGATATATTTTCCGCTCATCACACCCCCAAACCTAACAATTTGCTAGTCCTTGAGCAAAACAACAAAATAAAATACAAGAAACAATTAAAATTAAACTAAGCCACTTTCGTAGGGATCACGGTTGCATTTAGCATATACAACAAGCCTTTAAACCCCTAGGTGTCCCTAGTGGACGAGTTGTAGTCTCGTGAGGGTTTACAGCAATGATACCCACAAATATTTTACAAAAGTAAAAATGTAGTAAAACTAATGCACACAAAAGCAAAAAGACAAGCGAAAAGAGAATAAAGATGTTAGTGACTAATCAGGTGAAACTTCTACTCAAGTCAATAGTTGTTTTGTTTCATTCTAAATTACAGAATAAGTAAATTCTCCGATTATTTTTACAATTCTTCATATACACAGCCAACAAAATATTAAACATCTCATTTTTTCCCACAACAGTCATAAGTACAGTTGATAAGAGAGTAATATTTTTGTCCTAAAGTTCTATCAGATTTAACACCTTTTGTAGCAATGGAATAATTTTTCTCATTTTTCTGATTTTTTCTTTGATTTTTTGTTTTTTTTTTATTTATATACAATATCTTCCATCTATGTAGCGAGTGTTGGGTCGGTGGCTCCCAAACCAGTTGGCTTTAGGGCACCAGGTGTTAAGACACCCCTACAGACTTAATTACCCAGACTTCAGATATATATATTTTTGCAGCATCTTTGATCCATGTAACGAGCTTTGGGCCAGTGACTCCCAAACCAGTTGGCTTTAGGGCACTAGGTGTTAAAACACCCTTACAGACTTAATAACTCGGATCTCAGACGTTTTTTTTTTTTTTTTTTTTTTTACTCCATTGCTTTTTGAGATGCTTCCTCCAATTAAACTAGAGCACTGAATATTACAAACTTTTCAATTAGCTCATGTCCGTATGTTACTATATATGTTGATAATATCTGCTAACTAAACATTGAAGATTCCTTTTTAGTCAGTTTTAAGGAGAATTCACAATTAAATAGGTTTGAGATATGTTTGAGATATGTATCAGGAGTGGAAACTCCTTACTCAGCTATCTCTCACCAATTTCACCTTTTTAGTCAGAATAAAAACAAAAAACACAAAATATTTTTGTAATTTTTGAAAATTTTCCAATTTTTTTTTGTATTTTTCGAAAAATTTTGGACTAAAAATAAAAATAACACACAAACTAAAAAAACAAGGTACTGATCAACTATTTCCTCCCCCAAACCTAAATGAGACATTGTCCCTAATGTCTTAAACAGTAAAAGGAGAGTTAAGAAGGTTGTACCTGGTTAGCTGAAAATCTACAGGAAATTAAAGGTTAAGATCCAGATTAATCCGACTCCTCTACCACGATCGTCCTCGGACCAATTTATCTTTGAAAGGATAGGGTCAACTTGTGGTTCATAGGCTATGAGTGATCTATTAGATCCGGAGCAGTTCTGGCAGTGAAGAGAGTTATTTCATAGGTTTTGACACGAACCCATTTCTCCGAGCATCATCAAGAAACACACAAAGAAAATCATAAAATCCATCAACGTTGAGCAGTCCAAGCGGTTTCTGATGTATGTTCAGGTTCGCCCAAGATAGCACTATAAAAATTTCCTCCAATGTGCCCAAGCCACCTGGCAAAGCGATAAAAGCATCAGCACGGTTAATCATTTCTACCAGTCGTTCAGACATACCTGGCACGATCAGTTCCTCTCCGTTTGATGATCCAATAAGATTTGCCTCTGCCAAGGGTTTTGGGATGATTCCCAAAACATGACTGCCTCCTTCCTGTACGGCCTTCGAAACGATCCCCATTAGTCCAAGATTGCCTCCGCCGTATATTAAGTGCATATTCCTTGCAGCTAAGACTCGACCCAATTCATGTGCTGCTTCTACGTATTGTGGTTTAGTACCAACACTACTACCGCAAAACACACAGATGTTTTCAACTCGTCTTCTTGAAGTGGCTTCAATTTTTATATGTATTTCTTCTCAACTCTGGATGCCTTCAAAAGTGCAATGACGGGCTGAATTTATAGTACCTGAAAAAGGGTGAGTAATAATAGCACAAGTATCTTCCAGAAGACGATTAGTAGCGAAATAATATCGTGTTAGTAAAAAAGGTCTGGATCCTGTCTACGAAAATAAAAGAAAACAACAAAATAAATCACAATTATTAGGAAAAGACAAAGAGATATAATATTTACAAGAAAAGTAACGGCTTGATTGACGTCTATGCGTCAGGGACAAGCTTCCCATCCAATTTTCTTATAAATTGGCAAACAGGGTCTTTTTGAGTCAGATTCCCGAGACTTAATAGTTGTCTTTCCTTTTTGAATTGTGTATGTAATTTGCGAATGACTATATGAACATATCCACTGGGCTGCGTCTCAAGAGTTGAAGATATTTCATCTACAGACTCCTTACTCAAGCCATCCCTAATGAATTTAATTTTGTCTTCGCGATTATCAGACACCATTCCTAAAGAACAACAACGAGTGTTGCAATTAAATCGTGCACATTTGAAACAAACACCCATTTGCTTAGCTCTACGTTTCTTTGCATAGGTGCTTCTTCCGAAACCAGGCAGATGTGAAATAAAAGAGTCAGAAGACTCACCTGCCAATCGGACTCGTGCTTCAATTACCCAACGAATGTCATTGGGCACACCATGGATCGTCATAGTCTCATTCGTTCCAAGCAAGCTTTGTAAACTTTCATCAGAGATTTTTGAGGGAGAGAAGGAAATTGCTTGCGAAGATTTGCGAGAGCTTCTTCCATATTGAAATGACTAATCCTGCAAAAATTAAACACACAAAAAAAAAAACACACCAGATCACAATATATACACAAATTGCATGGGTTGCCTCCCTGCTAGCGCTAAGTTTAAAGTCGTCAGCCAGACTTGACTTCTCGAACGTTAAGCTGGATCTGAAAGTGTAACACTTTCTTTTTGTCGCTCAAATGATTCTCCCCAGTAGTGCTTGACACGCTTGTTTTTAACCTTGAAAGTTTTGCTGGAGTCAGGATCATGTATCTCAACGGCTCTATTTGGTAGAACTTTGGTGATCACAAATGGACCTGACCACCGTGATTTTGGCTTCCATGGGAAGAATTTCACCCTTGATTTGTTTAACAGTACCTTCTGCCCTGGTTCCAGTTGTATGCGCACTAACTTCTCATCATGTCTTTTCTTGCCCTTTTCTTTGTACAATTTGGCATCTTCAAAAGGCTGATTGTGAAATTCCTCCAATTCGTTGAACTGGTGGAACTTTTTCTCTTATGTTGCTTGTAGTACAAGAATGGGCTCTTTCAGTGCAAAAGAAGCTTTATCTTTAGGCTCCACAGGCAATTGACATGTTTTAAGTTTGTCAGTAGAACTTTGTCTTTCATCAGAGTTCTGAATGATACTGTGTATCACATCGAGTTTGAAACATTCCTCATTCTTTTCATCATCTGGGAAATTCATGGCCTTGAAAACATTGAATGTTACTTCTTGGTCCTGTACCCTCATGGTTAGTTCTCCTTTTTGTACATCAATAATGGTTCGACCTGTAGCCAAGAATGGTCTCCCAAGGATGATTGGTACGTCTGCGTCTTCCTCCATATCAAGGACAATAAAATCTGCTGGGAAAATGAATTTGTCAACCTTGACCAGCACATCATCAACTACACCTCTCGGAAATACGAGCGTTCTATCAGCAAGTTGTAGTGAGACTGAAGTTGGCATTGTTTCTCCAATCTGTAATTTCCTGAAAATAGAAAAAAGGCATCAAGTTAACACTAGCACCTAAATCACACAGAGCCTTACCAAAGTTATGTTCTCCTATGACGCAAGGAACAATGAAACTGTCAGGATCTTTCAACTTCGGGGGAAGTTTCCTCTGAATGATGGCACTGCATTCTTCTGTTAATGCTACTGTCTCGCAATCTCCCAATCTCCGTTTTCGTGAAAGAATATCTTTCATGAATTTGGCATAGGTGGGCATTTGTTCCAACGCTTCTGCAAATGGAATGTCGATATGCAGCTTTTTGAAGATCTCCAGGAACCGAGAAAACTTCTTGTCCAATTTGTTCTTCTGAAGACGTTGAGGAAAAGGTGGAGGTGGAGTGATCTGTTCTTTTTCCTTTGCTTCTTTTTCCTCCATCTGTTGCTTTGTTTCTTTTGGAACTTCCTCAGCAGTTGTTTTGGCTCCAACATCTTTGTTGATTTCAGTACCGCTTTTTAACATGATGGCATGACATTGTTCCTTCCCCATGTTTCTTGGATTTGGCTCAGTGTTGCTAGGAAGGGTACCTGGCGGTATGTAACTCTGAGCATTTGACAGTTGTCCCATTTGATTCTCCAGTGCTTTGATAGAGGCTGAATGGCTTTGAAATATAGTATCGTACTTTTTTAACTGAGCCAGCACTTCTGCTATTCCTGGTTCATTTGCCTGCTCCTGGCCTTTGTTCTGTTGCTGGAATCCAGGTGGTGGATAGTTCCGCTGTTGGCCTGAATTGTTGCTCCATGATAAATTAGGATGATTCCTCCACCCTGGGTTGTAGGTGTTGGAATATGGATTGTTCCCTTGTCTGTTGAAATTGTTGACATAATTCACCGTTTCTTCAAGTTGGTTTGACTCTGGTGCTCCTCCATATGGTGAACTTGTGGATCCAGTGGTAAGAGTCTCCATGAATTTACATATCTGATCTAGCTTGGTGTTGACTGCTGTATTGGCTCCACTTTCGTAAATTCCTGCAATTCTTTGGATCATGCTCATTTCTGTTGGCCACAAGGAATTGTTGTTGGCCATTTCTTCGATTAGGTCCCAGGCTTGATCTTCTCCTTTTGCCATCAAAGCTCCTCCAGCAGCAGCATCGATTGTGGTTCTCATTAAAAATAAATACATCAACAAATTTAACTCGCTAATTAGCCTCGGGATCACTCGATTAATCTCTTTTTTAACTTTTAGCCTCGGCCCAAAACCCTTGCAACCCATCCAAAACCCATTTATCCAAGCCACACGCCCACATCACACAAGGCCCACACACCCAAGCCCAATCCAAAATATTTAAAACACATGTCACAAATTAAATCAAATCCAAATAAATTCCATTCCTAATTTAAATAAATTACCTACCAAATTAAAGAAATTCCCCACCAAAAATACAAATATTCTTTCCCTAAATTAAACACACCCATATTTTGCTTGATTTATTCCCTTTTCAAGCCATGCACACACAAGGAAACCCTAGCATGCACCATTATAAAAAGAGACCTATGCCAACCCTAATTCTTCATTGGCTCTTCTTACCAATCCCCTCTCACTCCTCTCGGCTCTCCACACGTTCTCTCCCATCTCTCTAAACACCCACAAAAATTCAAAACAAATATAAACCCCAAAGACTTCCTCTCTGGTTTTACACTTGCATGAGTACCATCGGTAAAACACAACCTCCTATTACACTTGCATGAGTATCATATACCCAAATATATGAGAACTATGTCGTTGTGCCCTCACAACGCGCACAATTGTAATACTAGTCTTTTACGTATTTATCGATGTAAAATCTCGATAATACTCTGACTATGGATATTTAATGATTTATCCTTCGTGGACTGATACTGTCTCATATCATTCTCCGTCCAGGAACAAATCACATGGACCTCCTATCATTTATACATCTAGGTGATCTAATCACAAATGATAAGAGTGCAATCTCCTTTGTCACATAGTTAATTTGTACAACAACACCATGATCTGTACAAATAGTGACGCTATGGGTCATAATTGTCCAACAATCTCCCACTTGGCCTATAGCCAGTCACTCGATATTATTTGCGAGCGCATTCGCATTTCGAATTCGAGTGCGGCACGCAAGTCAAATCAAGCGTCAAATCGCTAGTCACATCAAGCGTCAAATCATTAGTCACTTTGAGTGATGTGACTTGACAACTTGATGGATTGAGTGATGGAAGTGGTTGGTGCCATTATTATTTGACTTTTTGAAAGGAAAATGCACATGAAATGAATTTGAAATTCAAATGTGTGTATAAGATACACAAATATGGAACCAACAAAGACAATCTCTCTCTCCCTTCATCTCTTTCTTCTTCACACGCCCAAGGGGCAAAATGCTCACTGGTTTTGCTCCAAAAACCGAGCAGTGAGGGAAGCTAGAGTGGATTTTGTGGTAAAATCACAAGTGCTAGCACACTTACGAGACATGTGAAGGTGATAGGGAAGTCCACCCATGAGCCGGGAACCATTCGACGAAGCTTGGAGCTTGTTCGAGGAGCTCAAAAATAGAAAATGGAGGGCTACAGTGTTAGACAGTAATGTCCCATAGCGTCACTATTTTGTAAATGATATTGTATTATTGTACAAAATTAACTATGTAGTAATGAAATTGCCTTTTACCGTTTTGTAATTTATTTACTTTGATATATAAATGGTAAAAGTCCCTATGATTAGTTCCGGATTGTGATGATATGAGACAGTATCAATCCATAAAGGTTTAATCATTAAATATCCCTAGTCGTAGTATTATCGAGATTGGACATCGATAATGCGGAATAGACTAGTACTACACTTGTGCATGTTGTGAGGGCACAACGGCATAGTTCTCATATATTTAAGTATTGGATACTTATGCAAGTGCGGTAGGAGGTTGTGTTTTACCGATAGTACGGAAAACAGCTTCGCTCTGGATAGACCCCGCGGAGTCCCATTGGTAGTATGTCTGCGTGTCTATGGGAGTCCGCTTCAGGGTAGGTGCATATGATCTTAACCTGAGATTTGCATCGCTAGTACTTACGACAATCGGTAAAATTTAGGTTTGGTGGTCCAGGGCTTTAACGAGTTCTGTGTATACCTCTTCTGGGTTTATCGAGAATCATAGTGTACTGGGTGTGATGTCAAGATGGAAGTATCACTTCAGACATATGGAGATGATGATCGCGAGGGATTCAGAACTAGTACTCTATAATGGTTGCAACCATCGGGATAATATGACTAGGTCAGGATTATCCGATTCAAAGAGACTGGTTGCTTGACATCCGATACTGGTTCGATATACACTATACTACGGTATACTACGCCTGTTATAGATCTAATATTCCAGTAAGAATATTTCTAGAGAATTGGGTAGGCATGGCGTTTTGCTAGAAGAAGCTAACTTGTCTTGTAAATCGGTAAAAACGTAGTACTTGGTACGTACGTGTTCGAATAGTTCGACAACCGGATTTACTGCCAACATATCTAGAGGTCTCTTGGGTCGCTTCCCGAAGATTCACCGATGACGTATGATTCAAACTCGATTAATCTTGGATTAATAAAGGAGAGACTTTATCTCGGATAAAGTGCTGTATAAAGAGAGAGAACGATTAATTTAGAATTAAACGTAAAATTATGGGAAACTCATCTTAGAGCTTGGAAGGATCAACTAAAGCTTGGAGCTTCTCTTTACTGCTTGGCCGAATTCCCCACTGCACAAAGGAGCAATTTTCGCTTCATCCATAGCATCCACATTTGGCTTTTGTGAGTATTGTTTCCGCCATTACTTCAATCTAGTTCATTCTTATATATATCTTGCTTGTTTTGATCTTGGGGACATGGTTATTAGATTTCCAACATACAGATCTGCCACTGCCGAACCAGTCAACTGTCGAGTAAAATCAAATTTTGTTGCCCCCGCGTCGCTCAACCGATCGATGTATGTATTCCGTAACTTCTCGATGTTTATTCACACATGATTTCATGTTTATTATTGATCTTGGGACTTTAATAGAAACCAACACGCCCACCTCTGTGGCCTTGCCCACACTTTTCTTTTCAAATTTTATAATTGATTATGTAACACCCCATCAGAGGCAGGATGGTACCAGCAGAAGACAGGATTAACCTATCTCCATAAGCCTCCAAATTTATGAAAAATCAGACATGATGTATCCTAAAACTGGACAACCTAGAATAAAGTTCAACATCAAAACGAAACCTGAAAAGACATCATATGTGAAAAGGGACCTCAAGTCCACACAAAACACATCAAGATCAAAATCAACAATTAAGGGTTCCATGCCCACAACATCACATGCAATCAAAATTTTTACTCAATAATACAAAAACAGCGTGCTCAGCACGACAAATAACTTATTAATCATAGATTCTAAAATTCTAAGACTTTTTACAGGACACTTGCGAGGGTGACTGCAACTTGGGTGATCCGCATCTCGAGCATGACTTCCAAAGATGAAATGGTTGACCCATCCGGTAGCCAACCTGTAAAACTAACAAACTGGTTTGGTGTGAGTTATAAGACTTAGTAAGTAACCATGCTCGTACTATAAAAAAAATATCAATCAAGCATATCAGAGGTTTTTCAGGCTTAACAAGTCATTATGAGTTCAGAGTTATCAACATTTTACCATCTTCTATTCATCGCACATGCAAACTCCTCACACACACACATACACACACACACACAGATATATATATATATATATATATATGTCAAACTAATTGTCAAACATCCAAAGAATAAGAAGCACAAATTCGAATATCAACGGAATACGTCATTTAACATAGAGTCCATTTCAATCATATGAAACATGAAGTTGCACTTTTATACTTAATCACATATAAGCATATTTGAAATATCATCAAATCGGTATGGCATTCATACTTTCTGCAATTCACATCAGTTCCAATAGTCTTAAAAAAGCTTAGTATTCGTGACTTATATGCATTCCCACTTATCATAACCCATTTCTCTTATATTCATGCGAATCTAATTTCAGAATTCTTATTTGGAGACAAGTCTAGTATCAGAAGATTACAAACACATTTAGTCTCTTTCATGATTGTTAGAATCCGTAAGATATTGTTAAAATCATAATCATAATCATCCAAAGATATTATTATAATTCTACATACTCTAAGATATTGTTACATAATCATTGAGATATGATTATATAATCTTAATGAATATTAGTTTATTTAGTTTCTATATTTAACTTAATGTAATGCCTATATAAAGGTATATCTCTTGTAATTCTAAGTATTCAGAAATATAAAATCATATTATTCTTTTACATGGTATCAGCGCCAATCTTTCTCTGGGTTTTGGTTTCTCCTTTTTAGAGTCATTGTTCAAGCCGGCGATTGGGGAACACGCGCTACTATATGCGTGTGAGCCTCACGCATCGTATCTTCTTCAGCAGTCTTGACAACACCAACGGCGATGAAATGCTCAAATCTTATCAGTTATTTGTCCCTTATTCGCATCAAGTTCCACGTCTGATCTTTTTTCGGGGTTTTTTTCATGGGGTGATTTGGCCAATTTTTCCTTAGATGTTTTGAGTTTTTCTGGAATAGTTTAAATTTTTCCCACTGTGTATTTTCCAGCGATGTTAAACCATCCTAACCTTACATCTGTTCTCGTTGTGCATTCTCCAACGACGTTAAAACATCCAAGTTACCATATATGTTCCTGTTGTGCATTCTCGACCAGTGTTTAAACACCCTAATCTATATGTGGTTCTTGTGCTGGTTTCATTTGTAACAAACTTGATGCATATGATACGTATGCTCCAGCTTGAAGAGGAGTGTTAGAATCTGTAAGATATTGTTAAAATCATAATCATAATCATCCAAATATATGATTATGATTCTACATATCTCTAAGATATTGTTACATAATCATTGAGATATGATTATGTAATCTTAATGTTTATTAGTATATTTAGTTTCTATATTTAACTTAATGTAATGCCTATATAAAGACATATCTCTTGTAATTCTAAGTATATAGAAATATAAAATCGTATTATTCTTTTACAATAATATACGTACATACAATAGCAAACTTAGAAAACATACTTTATAACATCTTATACTCGTATCGGTTTTTAAGTCATTCATTCATTCCACAATAACATACACAGTCCATACATATCACGGATTTTATCACACATGTGGATACACTCAAACATATATACAGTCATCCTGCAACCGATAATGAAGCATATATAACAACCAATACATCAAAGAATACATAACCAAACAATACATACATATGACTCGCTTACACATATATTACTCGTATGAGGCTCATTACCTATTTTAGAATAGGTATGTGATGAATGTCTTCCGAACGGATTCCTAACCGGCTTAACTACTACACCACGAAATCATCAACCAATTAAACATGCACATATACCACGTAATACAAAATCACCACATGATTTCTCATACACAAGCACATACATGACAAACACTGCTTTATCATCAAAATAGTCATACACATACTTATACTCATCAAACATACGAATATAATGTAACATCCGGTGACCCCGGTGACTTGTACGTTACCAGAGGCTGACGACTATTACAGTTCGGAGGTATAATACTTGATATAAATCATGTTTGAGCAATTACATGCTCATAAAATAACTGTTGGGACATTTGGTAAATTCCTTGAAGTTCCGACGCCGAACTTAGCTTATGTCCCATCCCGAATAGCCCTTAGTAATCGGGCCATAACGTTTCCATATGATCTCCGATTATTATCAACTTTATATCTCTAAAAAGCTAAGATCGAGACCTACAACTTCCGTTTTAAATATTTTTCCAAATTCGAATCAAACGCAGGATAAAAATCGAGATTTCCGTGGATACTACAGTAATTTCGGGAATGGTCTAGATTGGATGAGGTGGCACAATCTTAGCTAAGAAATCCATTACAAAAATCAGCCATTTTACCTATAAAAAGGGCACTATTCCCTCATATTCAAAATCCAAAAACGTGGAGGGGGAAATGGGTGGCTTTTCCATGCAAAATTTTTCACATTTCCTTCATTTTCAAGGCATTTTGATCCATTCTAATACATTTCCAAGCTTGGTAAGCTTCTTTTCTTCTTCTATCTTCTCAATTTGTAGTTTTGAGTAAAAGAATTAAAACCCTCAATTCGCACCTTGTAACCCTAGAGTTTGAATTGCATAATTGGAATTGGTAGAGTTAGTAACATGAGTTTTGAGAAGTGTTTTGAAAGTATAAACATGTAATGAGGTTTATATGTGTATGAATATGTTGAGGAAATTATGCTTAGTGGTTTAGTAATCCTAGATGATGGTTTGTGTTGGGTTGATGAGATGAGATGGATTTTGAGCAATGTTGAAGTTGATGAAGTTCTTGTGTTAAGGGGCAATATGGAAGTGAGGTTTTACTTGACCAATGTCATGAAAGAGTCATATTCGGTTCTGCTATCAGTCGAGCGTCACGACGCCAATGACCCAGCATCACGACGCGTAGCAAAAAGATGGCCTTTATTTCAGTTCCGTCGTGTGGGCGTCGCGACGCCAAAGGTCCAGCATCGCGACGCGACACAAGAATTGCTCTCTGCCTAGAACCTCCGCGTGAATAGGATTTCCCGAAATTAATTTTAGTCCATTCCAGTTTCTCCCTAGCATATTAGAGGCCACCCTAAAGGTCTCGTATCATCTCGTATATGTACATTATATCATGATATACGTATGATACGTATTGTAGTGTTAGTAAACACTTGAATAGATAAATTAGCCGAATTTCGTAACATTTTCCTCATCTCATTTTCTAATCAAGAATATCAATTATAGAACATCACAGGAGCAGCAATATTCTCGACAAAGTAAAGGAATACCATATATACCCTAAAATCTGTGAGTGGATGTTTTTCTTTCAGAGTTGATTTGTATTTACTTGTTATTGATCAAGACTTACTTTTAAATGCTTTAGGGCGTTAGCCAAATTGATTTTCAGTTATTTCATTAGTAAGAGAGTTTTGAGAAATTTTGGGATTTAAAAGCATGAGTACTTATGATTTCGAGGCATGGGAGAAAAACCCACCTCAGTATGTAACTTTACTCAGATATGGAATTGACAGACTCAGATATCATGTACACATGCAGTTCAGGACTTGGGATGACAGATGCCCATAGATCCTAGATTCAAAGCTTGGAGGGTTGCATAGATCTGTACCCCTGGTTCTAGTTCAGTGGCTTGTGGGACGGCGATACATAATGCCCCAAGACCACTAGTTTCAGGGACAGGTAGTGGCATGCTTTGGGGGACTGCGATACGTAATGCCTCAATGTCATGGATTTACACTCATGGCTCTAGTTAGATTTATGGGGGATGGCGATACGTAATGCCCCTATGCATCAGGTTTTCAGCAGACATTCAGAAATAATTTTTCAGAAATAAACTTTCAGAATCGGATTTTCAAAGACAGACTTACAGAAAAGAAAGTATTAAGAAAGAGTTTTGAGTAGAACTATTTTGCAAGGATTTCAGAGAGGTACAAAACCAGAAGTAGTTTTTAGAAAAGTTTTCAGAAGGAATTGTTTTACGAGGATTTCAGCGAGTTACAAACCAGAAGTAGTTTTTAGAAAAAATTTCAGAAAGAAGCTGTTTTTAGATAATGGGAATGATTTCAGAAAAAGATGATTTGAGATTAATTTTTTTTAGAACCATAGATTTACAAAGAGTATTTTAGTATTTTTTATAATTGTCCACTCACATAAATCGTTCAAATGATCTAACCCCCCCCCCCGTTTCTTGTTTTGCAGGTTTATCTGGAGGATGAGCTCGAGAGGATGGATACTGATGGCAGTCATTAGTGTATTCGGTCCACCAGGTCTAATCAGAGTTCAGTTCAGTTCAGTCAGCGTCAGAAATAGTCATGTATCATACAACTTGTATAGTAAATAGTATATATATATAAAGTGTTATAAATGTTCATTACTAAAGTTGTGATGTGTAGTGAATTTGAGTATTTAGTATAAGAAGAATTATGCATTTATGATGTTGAGTTGGGCAACGGTCTCGTGCATGAGTTTATACATGAAATGAGTTTAGTATTGTCAGAAAGTCAGAGGCTTAGGGGGATAGGACGGCCTATTTCTTACCGGTGGCATCTCCGGATTGACGATGTTACATATACACATTACTTCGAATTCAGATATGATACCATTTAACTGTCCTCATATCCTTTACTTATTAATTAAATATAATCCATTTCAGAATTCTTATCTGAAAACATTGATACATTATCATGCAAAATATTCATTTCCATTCATATATGTATCCTATCAATCGCGTACTTCTATTACTCAGGAAATGATTAACTTATACCAACCCAATCTTTATAAAGCTAAATCGTATGCGTTAGTCAATAACAAGCTTATTCCAATAACGCATATCCACACGTGCTAATATAAATTTAGAAATCATAACTTGTTCTCTTTACCGATCTTATAAACTCAAATCGTGTTAAATCGTGTTTATCTTATCATCCTATACATATAGAAATACGTGTTCATATACTTATACAAATACATATTCATTCACATATACATATGCATACCATTACAAGTTCATACACTGATGTACATGAGTACATACATATAGACATTAACCTCATCTAACATCATATTTCATATCATAGCAATAACATAAACATTTATACATATGGTGGTCGATTAACTTAACTACACATAATCTCGAACTCTGTTTTCAAAACCACTTCTCAACTATCTTTGTTATAACCTAAACATTATAATTATCTCTATATATATTTAAACACAAAGCAACAATTCAAGTACTCATCGCATGAGTTACTTACCTGGCTTCGCCAGCTTAGAATCGCAACTTTATAGAATCCTCGACTTAGCTTTGACAAAATTTCGAATTTTTCTAGGACAATCAGATTATGTTCGATTTCAATGCTTTCAGTTTCAATAATCTTAAAACATCATTACAAAGTCTGAGTCATCAGTTAACTTAAATCGTCCATTTACGTGTTTTTGAAAAATCTTCCGAAAACGTTTCCACAAACACTATGGATGGGTCATAATCCCTCCATCATCATCATCATCACCATTTACATCTAAAAACACACTACATTTCCTCCAAACAGCCCCTCATTCTCCGCCAGCAAGATAAAGAAACATAATTTTTGTTTCAAATTACTCAATGCAACACTAAGCATTATGCTCATTCCCTATACCTCCACTGCCATTTTTATCACCATTTATAACCAAAACACATGCAAAAACATCCACAAAGTAGCTCCCAATTCTCGGACAAGGTAAGTAGAAATTCAAAAATTTTCTAAGTCCAACACATTAGCTCAAAAGCATGTTAATATGTTCCTAAATGCATAGTCAAGCACTTACATTCAAAGCTTAAGAAGAAATCAAGCACAAGCCACTTAATTTGAATTTTGGGGGAAATGAATAAACTTCACATATATCCAATCAAACAAGAAAATAAGGATGGGAACTTACTCAATAAATAAACGTCACATATATCCTTGAAGATTCAAGTAACTTCCTTTTAGAAATGGTGAGATAAAGAGAATAGAAGAAAAAAAATAAGAGAGACATGAGAAGCTTGTAAAAATGTGGGCTGCCTTAACTTTTTGAAGAAGATAAATAATGGCTTCTATTTATAATAGGGGCAGATTTTTTTCAGGATTAAATATTATTATTTCCTTAAGCACATGAGATCTCTTGAGTATTTCCGATGTGTTATAATAACAGAAGAAAATTTGGCATTTTTGACTAGGTTCTGCTCCGATTTTAGAAAACTATTCAACACATTGATTGCATATCATAGTCTTATGTTTCTTACGATTGAAAGTTTAGTGAAATCATATATCGTATGGAAACGTTACGGCTGAAATACCAAAAGATGTTTGGATAATGTTAAAATTTAAATACATAGTAAAACTGAAAAATTTTCACTTCATGTTTCTAAAATAATTTATATAAGTAATAACATGCTAATGATGCACGTTTGAATGCTTAAAGATTTCACGCAATACATGAATAAATTTCATTATTGTACCACGAAAATCGGACTGTTACATTCTTCTCTTCTTATAAAAATTTCATCATCGAAATTGCTCTGTCCTTGTCTAATCATTCAAAATCGAACGCACATACATTACAATCTTATCCGTATTCGGAAGTTATCTCACTTTACTTATTTTTAGAAGCTATGTATTTCATATATCAATACAAGTCATACAATTTCAAAGCAAAATAGATCAAATCAAACATTTTATACTAGAATCACATCAAACTTGTCATTGCAATTCACATTCATTCATAGGGACATGGTTAAACCATTTCAAACTCATCTATCAATAGAAATAGAAATCCGAACATGAATTCTATATAGTTAATCACATTCATCATAAAAATGATGAACATAACATATTACAGGCAGTCAGATACAATTTCAAAAATGAAAGACATAATACAGATTTCATACTATCCATATCATCCATAATCTAAAACAGAACTCCTTTATTTCACATCATGTCATTCTATATCATATCTATAAATGCTATCAACATCAAAGTTTACATACGTACATATCCAGTCACAAATACAACTTTGTATGGCTGACAACAAAACATACATAATCATCACAATATTCAAAAGATCCATGACTAAACTATGGACATACCTACGTGTTTCTAGAACGAACATAAACTTTTATACCAACAAATAGATCAATCGTCACAGCCAGAAGTGACACATAATCATAGTGCTCTTATGATGTTGATAGTCTGAAATCTGCCAATTTCTGTCATCATTAAAATGGAAAACGTAAAACAATCTCTTCTAAAAGCCATCTCGAAAACACATTTTAAAAACTCTTTTACTGTAAATAAAATTAATTTCGAAATTCATAATCATTATAAATCTGTATCAACCATCCAGTATAAACTCAACTGAATGAAACATAATAAGCGCCCAATGTCTAAATCGCGCATAAAGATCGAACAATAAACGAAACAAGCTCATGTCGACAGAGGGTAGCAGGTTAGTCCACTACAGTTGAACAGAGCCCAATACAAGCACCACGACGGAAACATATCATATCAAATTATAAAACTATAAAAACCATGTACAAGCATCGTGGCAGAAACATATCATATCATATAATATCATAAACGATATTGAAATGTATCATAAGTAAAACGCAATTCTTTTGAAATCATAATTTTTTCCCCCAAACCCAAATATGTTTAAATTAGAAATAAATCTTTGAAAACTTAATCAAAACTTAAATGTATATCCTTCAAAATACATATCAAAAGTTATGCACTGACTAGACAGTGTACGAACAAGACCATGTCGACAGAGTAGTGGTCCAGCCATTTTTCGATGGTCATAACCCCATAACAAGCGCCCCGGCCGAGCTAGAATAAAACATAAACAAGCGCCATTAGGGGTCAAAATCATAAAACTATCAAGCACCGTGACAGAAACAGATTTTCAAACATCTTGACGAAAATAAAGTTTTACTGTTTAAAAACATCAAACTCATTTTCGAGTGCGAGACGGAAATATATCAATCAGCTCGACAGAAACATATCGATAAATTACAAAATATGAAAACATGAATCAAGCGTCGAGGCAGAAACATATTCTTTATCTTTTATAGTAAAAACCAAAATATCTTAAATCTTTCTTTCTTTCTTTTTTTCTTTATTTTTTATTTTCAAAACTCTTTTCAAAGGGAGAATAAGAAGTGGTGGAATGAATACTACCATTATATGCAAACTCAATGAAAGGTAAACATTCTTCCCATGACTTTAAATTCTTAGAAATAACAGTACGCAATAGTTAGGACATGTCCTATTAACGACTTCAGTCTAACCATCAGTCTGTGGGTGACAAGTGGTGGAAAATAAAAGTTTAGTTCCTAGCATACCCCATAAAATTTTCCAAAAATGACTTAAAAACTTCGCATCCATGTCTGATACTATACTTCGAGGCACCCCATGTAAACGAAAAACCTTACGAAAAAATAGGTCAGCAATATGTATGGCATCATCTGATTTGTGACATGCAATAAAATGTTCCACTTTCTAAAACAGTCAACTACAATAAAATAGAGTCTCGTCCCTTTCTAGATCTAGGCAATCCTAACACAAAATCCATGGAAAGATCTACCCACTGTACCTGGGGAACATGTAATGGTGTATAAACCTCATGTGGTTGAACTTTAGATTTTGCTCTCCTACAAGTAATGCACCCATCACAAATGCGCATGACATGGTTCTTCATTTTAGGCCAATAAAAATGCTCATGGAAGATATCCAAAGTTTTTTTAACACCAAAATTGTTGGTTTCTAATGTGGTCCCAATATCATATTTAAGCAATGAAAAGAATGAATACTCAAAGAAGTGAGGCGGAATCACACTTAAATTGAACGGATTTTGAAGATGAAGAACACAAAAAATCCTTGTTGTATTCGGCCAAGCTCCAAGTTTGGTTGAAGAAGAACAAGCTCCAAGCTTTTAGAGGATTCCAAGCTCTTGAGATGGTTTCCCTATCACCTTGAATGATTCCTTGAATGTGCTAGCAAGATTGAAAGAAAAAACAAATTTTCTTTCCTTTAATTTGGCTCACGGTTTTGAGAGCTATTGGGAGAGAGAGAGTTTTTGATTTTGTTTTCTAACAACAAGTAATGAAAAATGCTTTACCAAATTTTGGTATATGCTTTCAAAAAGTCAAACCAAATTTTGGAGCCAAAAATGCATTAAAGGCTCACAACCACCACCATCATGAATAGTGATTAGTTGTTACTCACCAAAAAGGTGAATTGACATCCATCACTAGATTGACATGCGATGTGACGAGCGATGTGACTTATGGCCGCACTTGATTCTAAATCGGAGTGGCCTCGCAAACACATCTCGGACTCGGGTTCGTTAATTCCGAATTAATGAATTTTCCGTTGCGACGTAATTAAATCAAATTTACTATTCACGTCGCTCGCGAATTAATTCTAAATTAATTCGTTTGCCCGAATTAAAATCTAATTTTAATTCCGCGTCGAAATCTAATTTCGTTTAATATATCAAATATATTATTTTATCGACTAATTCTGAATTAATCGTTCTCTCTCTTCAAATAGTATTTTATCCCAGATAAAATATCTCCGTAATTAAAGATTAATTATGTTCGAATCATACGTCATCGATGAATCTTCGGGAAGCGACCCAAGAGATCCCTGGATATGTTGGCAGTAAATCTGATCGTCTGACTATCCGAACACGTACGTACCTCGTACTACGTTTTTACCGATTTACGAGACATGGTTAGCTTCTAGCAAAGCACCGTGCCTACCCAATTCTCTAGAAATATTCTTAATGGAATATACGATCTTTTTCAGGCGTAGTATACATAGTATTGCATATAGAGATCCAGTATCAGATGTCAAATGCAAGGCCTGGGACTGGAATAGTGTCTGCCCCGTACAAAGCATATATCGGATTACAAACAACTAGTCTCTTTAATCAGATAATCATGACCAAGTCATATTATCCTGATGGTTACAACCAATTTAGAGTACCAGTTATGTATCCCTGCGTGATCATCATCTTCATATGACTGAAGTGATACTTCCATCTTGACATCACACCCAATACACTACGATTCTCAATAAACCCAGAAGAGGCATACACAGAACCTGTTAAAGTCCTGGACGACCAAAACCAAAGTGTATTGATTGTCGCAAGTACTAGCGATGCAAGTCTCAGGTTAAGACCAAATACACCTACCCTGATGCGGATTCCCATAGACACATAGTCATACTACCAATGGGATTCCGCGGGGTCTATCCAGAGCGAAGCTATTTCCGTACCATCAGTAAACACAACCTCCTATCACGCTTGCATAAGTATCCAATACTTAAATATATTAGAACTATGCTGTTACGCTTCCATAACACACACAAATGAAATACTAGTCTATTCCGCATTATCGATGTCCAGTCTCGATAATACTACGACTAGGGATATTTAATGATTAAACCTTGATGGATTGATACTGTCTCATATCTTATAATCCAGAACTAATCATAAGGACTTTTATCATTTATATATTCAAGTTATCAAATTACAAAATGATAAAATGCAATTTCATTGCTACATAATTAATTTGTAAAAAACCACAATGTCTTTTACAAATAGTGACTCTATGGGTCATAATTGTCTAACAATCTCCCACTTGGCCTATAGCCAATCACTCAAGCATCTAATACCTGAACTATGTACATGTCGCTCAAACTTTTACTGAGGAATAACTTTCGTCAGCGAATCTGCAATGTTGTCCTCTGATGCGACCTTCTCGATCTTCACATCACCATGATGTATGATCTCACGAATCAGATGGAAACGTCGAAGAACATGCTTGGATCATTGATAACACCGTGGTTCCTTAGCCTGCGCTAAAGCCCCGTTATTGTCACAATACAATGGAACGGGCTCAGCTGCTAACAGAACTACTCCTAATCCAATTAGGAATTTTCGGATCCAAACAGCCTCTTTTGTTGCTTCAGCTGCAGTAATATACTCTGGTTCTGTTGTTGAATCGGCAACAGTCTCTTGCTTGGAAGATTTCCAGCTTACTACTCCGTTATTCAAACAAAATATGTACCCGGATTGCGACCTGCAGTCGTCTTTATCGGTTTGGAAACTTACATCGGTTTACCCAGTTTCCTCAAGTTCTTCATCTCCATAGATTAAGAAAGCATCCTTAGTTCATCTAAGATACTTTAGGATATTCTTAACCGCCATCCAGTGACTATCACCTGGATCGGCCTGATAGCGACTACACATGCTCAAAACATACGAGACATCAGGTCACGTATATATCATGGCATACACAATCGATCCGACTGCCGAGGCGAACGATATCCGACTCATGTTGTCTCTCTCATCTTGAGTTTTAGGACACATGTCCTTAGATAGAGTGACGCCATGTGACACAGGAAACAATCCCCTCTTGGACTGATCCATGTTGAATCTTTTCAACATTTTGTCAACATATGTACTCTGGGAGAGTCCAAGCAGCTTTCTAGATCTATCCCGGTAGATCTTTATTCCTAGAATAAAGGCTGCTTCTCCCAGATCTTTCATTGAGAATTTTAATGAAAGCCAAGCTTTCACCGACGTTAACATGGGAATGTCATTGCCAATAAGCAATACATCATCAACGTAAAGGACAATGAATGTCAGTGCGCTCCCACTAACCTTCTTATATACATAAGGATCATCCTCATTTTGAATGAAATCATATTCTTTTATGATTTCATCAAAACGTTGGTTCCAAGACCACGATGCTTGCTTCAATCCATAAATGGATCGATTTAACTTACAAACCTTGTTTGCAAGTCTTGGCACGACAAAATTGTCAGGCTGTTGCATGTAAACATAATCCATGTTGGACAATTATGACCCATAGCGTCACTATTTGTACAGATCATGGTGTTGTTGTACAAATTAACTATGTGACAAAGGAGATTGCACTCTTATCATTTGTGATTAGATCACCTAGATATATAAATGATAGGAGGTCCCTATGATTTGTTCCTGGATTGAGAATGATATGAGACAGAATCAATCCACGAAAGATAAATCATTAAATATCCCTAGTCAGAGTATTATCGAGATTGGACATCGATGAATACGTAAAAGACTAGTATTACACTTGTGCGCGTTGTGAGGGCACAACGGCTTAGTTCTCATATATTTGGGTATAGGATACTCATGCAAGTGTAATAGTAGGTTGTGGTTTACCGATGGTACGGGAAACAGCTTTGCTCTGGATAGAACCCCTCGGAATTCCATTGGTAGTATGACTATGTGTCTATGGAAGTCCGAAATCAGGGTAGGTGTATTTGGTCTTAATCTGAGACTTGCACCGCTAATACTTACGACAATCAATATAATTTGGTTGCGGTCGTCCAGGGCTTTAACAGGTTCTGTGTACGCCAATGCTGGGTATATTGAGAATCGTAGTGTGTTGGGAGTGATGTCAAGACGAAGTGTCAGTCCAGTCATATGGAGATGATGATCGCGTAGGGATACAGAACTGGTTCTCTAAAAAGGTTGCAACCGTCGGGATAATATGACTTGGTCATGATTATCCGATATTAAAGAGACTAGTTGCTCGTCATCCGATATATGCTTCATACGAGGCAGACACTGTACCAGCCCCAGGCCTTGCATTTGATCATCCAATACTGGATCGACATACACAATACTATGTATACTACGCCTGATATAGATCATTATTCCTGTAAGGATATTTCCGGAGAATTGGGTAGGCATGGCGCTTTGCTAGAAGCCAACCTTGTCTTGTAAATCGGTAAAACGTAGTACTTGGTACTTACGTGTTCGGATAGTCCGACGACCGAATTTACTGCCAACATATCCGGGGATCTCATGGGTCGCTTCCCAAAGATTCACCGATGACGTATGACTCACACTTTTATTAATCTGGGATTAATTAATGATGAGAGAGAAAATTAATCTGGGATTAACTGCGGAGATATTTTATCTGGGATAGAATATCATTTAAAGAGAGAGAACGATTAATTTCGAATTAATCGATAAATTAATATATTTGATATATTAAACGAAATTGGATTTCGACATGGAATTGAAATTAGATTTTAATTCGGGCGAACGAATTAATTTAGAATTAATTCGTTAGCGATGTGAATAGTGATTTCGCTAGGCATAATCATTTAATTATGTCGCAACGGAAAATTCGTTAATTTGAATTAGCGAACCCGAGCCCGAGAGTGTTTGCGAGCGTATTCACATTTCGAATTCGAGTGCGGTATACAAGTCACATAAAGCGTCAAATCAAGCGTCACTTCGACTAGTCAACTTTATCTCATTTTTTGGTGATGAAAGTAGTTGGTTGGTGAAAGAGTGTTGGACACTCAAATGTGTAAGAATGAAAGACATTTACATTTTATTTGAATTTTGGTATTTGACTTTCTTTTAAGTGTATTAGATACACTTTACACATGACACTCTCTTTCTTCTTCATCTTTCTCACTCACGCCCTTGGGGCAATTTTCTGGTTTCTAGTTTACAAATGTCGTGAGCTAGGGGAAGCAAGTGCTTGGTTTTTGTGGAAAAAATCAAGAGAGCTAGCTCTCCGAGAGACATGCAAAGGTGATAAGGAAGTCCACCCATAAGCCGGGAATCAAATCACGAAGCTTGGAGCTTGACGAAGTTGATCCAAAACTGAAAATGGAGAAGCAGTGGACTGCTCACTGCCGTGAGCCTTGGTGAGCAGAAAAGAAAATTTTGTTCATCAAATCATCGCTCAACCGATCGATGTGAGTATTCCGTGACTTTCTCGATTGTATTCACACATGTTCATGCTTGTTTATTGATCCTTTGGACGTTAGCAAACTCCAACAATGGTATCAGAGCGTTGTTAAAAGCATGAAACGAATTTAGGGCTTAAAATTTGGGTAAATTGTATTTAAGCATGATTTGAATAAATTGGATGTTTGAGTATGCTTAATACATGTTTAATTAAGGATTGATTGGATCAATTTGATTAAAATTATGTTTGGAACATTTTTCCCCAATTTTTTGATGTTGGCCGAATGTCACTAGCCCTAAATGTCTTGGTGATTTTTTGTTTTTTGATTCATTGGATGAGTTGGAAACAATCGGGAAATGTTGATTGCGGATTTAATTTGATTAAAACCGAATTGATTTGGAAAATCCCACTTGGCCGAGACTTTGAGCATGGAATCGGGTTTATTTTTGATCAAAATGTGTTGGACACTAATTGATGTAAAAGAGCATGATTAATTGTATAAATTGATGTTTTAGAAATGTTAATTTGGGTGATTAATCATGAAATACACTTTAGGTTAATTAAATGTGAAATTGGATTTTTGTATTTAATTAATTGGGCCTTAAAATTGGATTTGGGCTTGTTATGTTGTAAATGGGCTTATTGGGCTTTGTTGTACAAAGTTGGGTTTTGGAAAAATTGGTTGGATCCAATTAGGCCCAAAACCGCTTCCATAAAGCCCAAATGCGACTTAATGGACCTTTAAAGTTTAATTGGGCCTAATGGGCCGAAATTGATTTCTAGGCTTATGGGGTAACTCCCGGATTGGACTTTGGTTATCGGTTTGACCCGAGTTGACCAAAAGTCCACGCCTTGAAGAAATTAATTAAAAACCCATTGGACTTTAATTAAATTGACATTGGACGTTAATCGGGCTTGGAGACCCGTAACGATTAAATTTGGAATTTAAGTCGTAAAGGTTCGTAATAAAGTGTAGTATTTAATTTGGAATTGAATAATGAATTAGCATTAAATGCATATTAAATTGGATTTAATATTGTAATTTAATTTAATTTGAGAATTCATACTTTGAGTACTTATTCGCAAACGAGTTTGACTAGAGCAAAATCAAATTGTTGTTTGAACATTTGATGGACAATTTGATGGTCACTAATTATCAGATTAATTAATTTGATTAGATTGATTGATAACATGCTTGTGTGAATACATGGTTGCGATGCATGAATAATGTATATCGGATGGATATTAGATGGGTGGGACAATTTTAGAAATTGTTGTAATAAATTTGATTTATTAATTGGACCTGCGTGTCCAGCCTTATTACCTCTCATTTCTTTGTATTCTCTTCTCACCTATTCCCCTCAATGCAAATGAGGTTTCTTTAGAAGTGTAGTGTAACGGGTAGAAGTAAATACATGTGCTAGCGGGAGAGATAAAGTGAGAGATTTGATCTAGGATCAATGTAAAGTATCCATCCGCATATCATTATTATTTTTCATATGCGTTTTATTATGTGTTTAGAATGCATGTTTAAGGGTGTATGATGATGAGACCTTAACAAAGATAATAAATTGGTTGCCAATTTGCACGCTAAGCGTATTTCCTTCCATTGAGTGATTCTCACTCAAGATCCGAGACTGGCATTGGCTTGTTGGCCAAAGTCAAGGCCTTTGTCCGTCGAGGATGTGTTTGAATCACGAAGGCTTTGTTCCATATCAGTGTCTTGTCCAAGTTGTGGTTTGTTGGCCAAAGTCAAGACCACTTCTTGTCCATCGACATTGATTACAAAGCTTTCCATGGTCAATGGGTCGCGCTTGACTGGGATCACTATGTTTGTTGTGCCAAAGCCAAGGCTTAGTTGATTCAGAGGAAAAGGGTTAGGCAATACATTGGATGTATTGGCATATATAAGATATATGTTTCGGACTTGGATGTCCCCCTACCGGATCTAGGAATTGGATTGGATCCAATCGATCTTAGAGATCTACCTAGTTAATTATCATACAATTTGTTGGCCAAAGTCAAGATTGTGTGATATTTAACGGGATCCTAGCCCAATAGGAAACACGTTTTCCCGAGTACTCTACAGAGGGTTAGAGGCTCGCCGAAAAATAGTGGGAGGCAAGAATTGAATTTGCAATATTCGTTTAATTACTTGCCATACGCGCTCATTCAAATATCATTCGTCAAATAATTAAATGTTAGTTGGACTAATATTTAAATGTTGTTTTTGAATAAATAGTTTGACTATATTCAAACTATTCAATTATAGTTGATTTTATAATTGGATTATAGTAATCAATATAATTGATTTTAATCTATTAAATTTATAGTGATTAAATAGTTGGACTATTGTAATCATTATAATAAATAGTACCGAAATCGTTGATTAAATAGTTGGACTATTAAAATCAATATAAAAATGAAAGATTGACATTTAATACATAATCCTAGGGAAAATGTATTTAAATGGTTTAATTTTCATATTGGGATAAATTTCAAGATGGTCCTGGAAACTAATAAGTTACTTTATTTGATAAAATAACATATTATGCCTAGGCCCGGAATTAAGCAAATAGTAGAGCATAATCTTTGGAAGATTTATGTAATGATAACTTTAGTGCTTAATCCATTATGCTTGTCGCAGTAGACTCCTTAATTTCTTTGTCAGAACTAAGGTTTAGATCCTTAAAGTATGATATTGAAATTGAAGGATCTTCAAAGAATCTATCCTTAGATTTTAGAAGTACTAAATTGCAATTAATAATTCTTGGAGAATTAATGACTATTCTCAAGGAGATAAAGTCAAAGTTTGCAATAGGCAAGTAGCGCAAGGCGCACCTTACTTCGATATTCTAGAAGGCCGAGGCTAGGCCAAATGGTTCTGGAGTGTTGAAAGGGCAAAGGCAAAATCATTATAATCTTCTGGGAAGATAAAGGACATATCCCAAAATGTCTGCTTAAATTGTGGCAAACGAAATCGCGGATGCGTGACTGCCGTTTGGACAAAGCAGACATGAAGGAATTGAAGACGAGCAAGGCTTTGACTTCAAATATGTTTGTCATATATATGTTCACTACTAGTATTAAAATTAGATTTTAAATACTTAGTGTGATACATAAATATATTGATGTTCAGAATCTATTTTGAACAGGATACTGACTTCAATAGAGATTTATCTGTGAATTGGAAGCGGGACGAAAGTCGCTATTTTAACCGTAGATACCTAACTTTAGGAACTACCCTCGGGTGTGTACCTAAATTTGGAAATTGTTATAATGTAACTAGTTTGACTAGAAACATTATCTCTATATCAGTGTTTAACCCGCTGCGGGTGAACCTTTATATTCTAGAACACTAAAGTGTTTTATTATATGAAGTTGATATTAAGATAAACACATTAGATGTGAATAACAGAATTTATATTTTGAATATAAATAAATCTCAAAAATATAACATGACAAACAAATAGCTCAAACTGATTTGATCAGATGAAACTTAATTGTGGCATTGTTGTCTGGGACACAATCAAACAAGACTCGTATATCCACACTTTTGAAGAGTGGGTACTCGGACTGATTTGATTCTATTCAAATAAAGTCTGTGAATCTAGTTTATTGGGATAAGTGCCTAAAACACTATTTACTTGGTAAAAGTGTAAATGCCACTGATCTGTTAGCCCTAGTTCATAGTGAAGCAAGTGGGCCCATGTCTAGCTAGGCTAGAGGTGGATATGAAAATTTCATGACCTTTACGGATGTGGCATCTCGTTATGGTTATGTGTTTCTTTTGAAACACAAATCGGAAACTTTTATAGTTTCGACACGAAATAGACAAACAGATCGGCTATAGTATTAAACCGTCATGGTTAGACCGTAATGGAAAATACTTAAGCAATAAGTTTTTAATATACTTGAAAGAGTATAGTATTCTTTCAAATGAGGACTCCTCCCGGAACACGTCAAAGTGACGGTGTGTCCGAACCGAGTAACCGAATTTTGTTGGACATGATAAGGTTAATCATGAGTCGCTCTAAGCTACCATTTCCTTCAACGGATAAGCATTAGACAGTGCAGAACTTATTTAGAATATGGTTCCATGAAAATCTGTTTGACAGATATCATATTAGATATGAACATGAAAGAAACCAAGTTTCTCATTCCTGATAATTTGGGAATGCTAGGCATATGTTTGGATGATACCAAACTAAAACCCAAATTGGATAAGTGCCAATTGTAGGTTATCATAGGGATACATAAGTATAGTACTTATACAACTCACTAGAGAACAATGTAATTGTTGCTCACCATGCGGTTTTCCTGAGAGGAATACTGATATGCAGTGGTAAGTGAGAGGAATACTAGTATTACACTTGTGCGCGTTGTGAGGGTACAACGACATATTTCTCATATATTTGGGTATAGGATACTCATGCAAGTGTAATAGGAGGTTGTGTTTTACCGATGGTACAGGAAACAGCTTTGCTCTGGAAAGAACCCCTCGGAATTCCATTGGTAGTATGACTAAGTGTCTATGGAAGTCCGAAATCAGGGTAGGTGTATTTGGTCTTAACTTGAGACTTGCACTGCTAATACTTGCGACAATCAATATACTTTGGTTGTGGTCGTCCAGGGCTTTAACAGGTTCTGTGTACGCCAATGCTGTGTATATTAAGAATCGTAGTGTGTTGGGTGTGATGTCAAGATGGAAGTGTCACTCCAGTCATATGGAGATGATGATCTCGTAGGGATACGGAACTGGTTCTCTAAAAAGGTTTCAACCGTCGGGATAATATGACTTGGTCATGATTATCCGATATTAAGAGACTGGTTGCTCATCATCTGTTATATGCTTCGTACGGGGCAAACACTGTACCAGCCCCAGGCCTTGCATGTGATCATCCGATACTGGATCGACATACACAATACTACGTATACTACGCCTGATATAGATCCTTATTCCTATAAGGATATTTCCGGAGAATTGGGTAGTCATGGCGCTTTGCTAGAAGCCAACCTTGTCTTGTAAATCGGTAAAACGTAGTACTTGGTACTTACGTGTTCGGATAGTCCGACGACCGAATTTACTGCCAACATATCCGAGGATCTCATGGGTCGCTTCCCAAATATTCACCGATGACATATGACTCGCACTTTTATTAATCTGGGATTAATTAATGATAAGAGAGAAAATTAATCTGGGATTACTTGCGGAGATCTTTTATCAGGGATAGAATATCATTTAAAGAGAGAGAACGATTAATTTGGAATTAATTGATAAATTAATATATTCGATATATTAAACGAAATTGGATTTCGACGCGGAATTGAAATTAGATTTTAATTTGGGTGAACAAATTAATTTATAATTAATTCGTTAGCGATGTGAATAATGATTTCGCTAGGCATAATCATTTAATTACGTCGCAACGGAAAATTTGTTAATTTGGAATTAGCAAACCCGAGCCCGAGAGTGTTTGCGAGCGCATTCGCATTTCGAATTCGAGTGCGGCACGCAAGTCACATCAAGCGTCAAATCAAGCGTCACTTCGACTAGTCAACTTTATCACCTTTTTGGTGATGGAAGTAGTTGGTTGGTGAAAGAGTGTTGGACACTCAAATGTGTAAGAATGAAAGAAATTTACATTTTATTTGAATTTTGGTATTTGACTTTCTTTTAAGTGTATTAGATACACTTTACACATGACACTCTCTTTGTAGGCACTGCATTTTTACACATAAGTCCCTATGATGAGTCTCATTTTGGAGACACTACCTTTTAAGTCACGGAGGTCACGGGAAACGGACATCGGAAGGGAAATTCAGAATAAACAAGGTTCACTGTTTTCGTTCGTGCTGCGTTCGTGTTTACGTTCGAACGTCAAACGGATTGCGAGCGTTCGTGCCGCGTTCGAGGAAGCGTTCGAACGGTGTCGGTAATTCTGGTTTTGCTGCTAGCCTCACATCCAGCCCAATTAGCCCCCCAAAGCCCATAAAACACATCCCAATTTAAATAAATAAATATTAATTAAAACATTAACTAAATAATATAATAACTAAATTAATTAAATAATTAAATAAAACATATACCAAACATAAAATAAACAATTACCAACTTAAACTAAATCATGCCTAAATTAAACAAATCACATACTAAATCAAAATATAATCATGCCTAATTAAAATCAATCAACCAATTATATTCCCAATCTAATAAGATTATTCCCAAACTTAAAATATTGTATTCCTAATCCAAGCCAATCAAATATTCAACCTTCCCTATCTAGCCAAGATTTGTCCCCCCTCAATCTTTGACTTCCCTTAACCAAACCAAATCAAATCCCTCTTCAATTAGCCAAATCCCTTTCCTTGTCAAGCCCAACCCTTTGCCTATAAAAAGAACCCTTCACCAACCTTCTCAACCTTAGCTAGCTAGTCTCTAACTCATACACAACACACATAAAAACTACAGGAAGAAGACACCCAAAAACAGTAAGCAAAAGATAAAGAGGAAATAGGAGTAGAACGGAGTTCGAGCCGCAAGCAAAACAGTAAAGACAACGAACGAGAACAGTGAACCAGTGAACGGGAGAGGGAGAGTTGCGAAGATCCACCCTTCCGACGATCGTGTACCGTACATCCGAGAGGTGATTTAAAAGGTTAGACCTGAGGGTATCTTTTCATTAGTTTATATTCATTTTTTATTGAATTCTATTCGCATGAGAGTCGTCTATGAATGCATGTTGTGGTCTTTGAGTAGATAAATATGCATGAACTATGAGATGTAATATGTTGTGGGTATTGGATGAATGAGAGATGTGTCAACTCTCGCGGTATATCGGATGGAAACCCGGACATAAATTTCATAGCCGATTCCGAATGGACGGTAATATGATCTGTACTCGGGCCACAACTCCACGTACCGCTTGGGTAAACGGCACCATCTTTCTTTTGTTGTGTTGCTCTTGTTTATTTAGTTTGCTTACTTGAATTCAATATGTCGTTAGTTATGCATGATTCAACCAAGCGCATGGGCTTAGTGAGTTAGTCCAAAGGTCCTCCATTTATGAGACAAAGAGCCGAAAAGGCCACCTTCGTGACACTACTACTCGCGCCGCGCCGGTTGATGTATGTTCGGTTGGACGCGAGATACGTTCAATCGGGCACTACTTAGTTGATATTGTTATCTTTATTTTCGTATGTATAAGTCAATCGAGCGCATGGGCTTAGTAAGTGTGTTGTGAGATCCCCTATGGGGAGGGGCTAAAAGCCCTTTACCACGATTCTTTGCCGCGCCGGTTGATGTGTGTTCAGATTGGATGTAAGATGTGTTCAATCGGGCATACTTGGTTGATATGATTGGTTCTATTCTTGTATGTGTGATGTGACGCGCATGGGCTTAGTATGTTGGTCTAAAGGTCCTCTCTTTGAGAGATCAAGAGCCCAAAAGGTCACCTTTACGGCAGTGCTTCGCCGCGCCCTTTTATTTTCTGTTTATGTATTGCATCCTATTTCATGCATCAGGTCCGTGTCCGTTCAAACGCGTTCACGAACGCAACTCGAACGCACATACATTTTGCCTTATCATGCATCAGGTCTCACTTCCGTTCGAACGCGTTAACAAACGCCATACGAACGTGAGTATTCTGTTTCATTTCCGTTCAAACGCGTTTACGAACGCTACTCGAACGTGTATTCTGTTTCATTTCCGTTCAAACGCGTTAAACAACGCCATACGAACGTGAGCATTCTGTTTCATTTCCGTTCGAACGCGTTTACGAACGCTACTCGAACGTGAGCATTCTGTTTCATTTCCGTTCGAACGCGTTTACGAACGCTACACGAATGTGCACACACTGAACTGAGTCTGTCTTATTATATTCATGCATAATTGCCTATTGGTTGATCTTTCTTATGCAAATGTGTCAATATATTACAATTTGTATGCTTATGTCATGATAACACTTGAGTATTATTTCTCGCGGTATATCGGATGGAAACCCAGACGTAAATTCCGTAGCCGATTCCGAATGGACGGTAGTGCGGTCTGTACTTGGGCTATAATTCCACGTACCGCTTGGAAAAGTGCCCATATGTGTGCTTGTATGGTCTATATGTGTGCTTGTGTTTTCCTGAATGTGATATGTAAATTAAGTTGTATGTTCGCTGCTATCTTGATATATGTTAAGCATGCAACTTTAAATATGAGATATATGTAGAAACGTACACATAAGTTTTATTTTGCATATGAGAATTTAGAAGCATGGTACTATTGGAAATAAGTGTTACTTAAGCTTAGTTAAATTATTACATGAATCTTTTCATTACAAATGACATAAGTAAGGGACCATTCCGAACCCAACGGTTTGAGGTCTTCCCTTGCGAGGGGTGAGTGCGGCCTTAAATCTTTGTCCCGGTTCACACCGGGTGGCGACTCCATGTTATGTAATCCTTCCCAACTAGGCCGCGAGCCTAGGAACGGCGTCGCCCAGGTCCTGTGTCCTACAGTCTGGCGACTCCACTGGGGATAGAGAATTGGCCCCGAATATTGTCTTGTGATGTTTGGATTTATGTTTTAAATTGACCGTGTCTATAGTGGATAAAGTGAGGGTTTAATCAAAGGCATTTTAAGGCTAGGTAATGGTTTGGTGTCTTCCTTCATTCACTACCTTTCTAGAAGGAAAAGCTGTGAAGGCACCTAGATAGCCATCTACTTGTAGCCTATTGTGATGGACTAATTTGGAGGACTCGTTGTTTATTCCTGACAACAAGCGATAAGAGCCTAAGAGGCTTGGGTATTTAAGTGAGCCTCGCTCCACCTTCCCTCTGGGGGATCTACAACGGGAAATCCATTTGACAGTCCGTCACACACCATAGCTCATTGGCACGTACCTTAGTGTATAAAAAGGGGTGCGCTCACTTGGTTGCTCTGAACCCTTGAGTGGGGAGACCTAGTTGTGGGCCATCCTTCGCCGGTGAGAGCCTTTGTCTATACTCTTACTAACCCACCCATAGACCGGGTTGGCTAAAGTAGCAATTATTTCCTTGAGTATGTGCTTGTGGACCATCCTCATTTGGATGCAGTTGGACTATTGTCAGAAATGCGGGCTTGCTGGGCCATTTAAACTGGGGCAAGTTCGTACCTAATGACTATTAGGCCCAAAGCTTCTGAAATGTTGATGGGCCACTTTGTAAAAATTATTATGTCATGTTTGCATTATCTCCCTTCTATGCTTATGTTTGGGAACATCATCGTTTGGATCCATTTGGACCATTTGTCATGGGATATGGGCTTGTTGGGCCATTTAAACTGGGACAAGGATGTATTCCATGACTATTGGGCCAAAGGCGTCTAAGTGTTAGTGGGCCACCTTGTGCTTGTTTCGGAATATTATCATTTGGATTTAGTTGGGCTCTTTGCCATAAGACATGAACTCGTTGGGCCATTTAAACTGGGACGGGTTCACCCTTATGACAGTTGTCCCAAAAGCTTCTAAAATGATAATAGGCCGATTTGTTTGAGAATTTTATTTAATTTAGTATGTTATATGTTACATGCATCTCATGCACCCTATGCATACATACATCATGTTAACCCTTGTGTTCTGAAAGCCATCATAGATTCCCGTTGGGTTAGGAAAAAAGGAAGACTCATCAAAATACTGGGAACAGACATGAGTGAATCAGATATTGAGGTATCCCGTATGGATCAGTTGGAAAACGGTCTCGCCAAGGTCACTGAACAGTTGCAAGCCTTGACTACTGCCATGACAAATATGGCTGTGCCCCGTGCTGGGGGAAGTTCTGAGAATGTAAGGCACGAGGAGCCTCCGAATGGGTTGGGGGATGATATCCCCGCTTTTGATGATGATATGGCAGAGTGTGCAATAGACAGAGTGATTGGGTCTCAGGCCGAGATACAGAAACTCAGGGATTAGGTTGAATCCGTTACCCGCAAGATGAGGGGTAAGAATGAAGATTTGCTAGATTATGAGACAATGAAGTTTGAGGAGCAGTTGCCAGCGCAGTTTAAGATGCCGGATTTGGCTAAGTTCAATGGGAATGGAGATCCGAGGGTGCATCTCCGTCAGTATGTGTCTGTTATGAGTTCAGTTGGCCTGTCTCAGCGCCAAGTACAAAAGATGTTCGGGATGTCACTCGAGGGGGCACGCGTAGTATGGTACCATAACCTAGACAAGCAGGTTAAGGAAGATTGGAGGAGCTAGCTGATGCTTTCTTAAAACAATATGTCACGGACCTGGAGATTGACTTGTCACTCCGACTTAGAAAATATCAAGCAGAAGAAGGAGGAGAAAATTTCAAGGAATATGTGGACCGCTGGAGGAGCCAGCTTCTGAAATGCAGACCCGGCCCTCAGAAAAGGACCAGATCAAAATGATCATCAGGGCACCAAGCCCTCTATTTATGGCAAACTGAGGAGAATGACTTCGTGATTACTGATTTTCGACAGCTGAGAGGGAGACAGTTATGGATATTGAGGAGGAGGAAGCCGAGAACAGAAAGTTTTATGGACAGAACAGAAGGAATATTGGGGGGACATTCAGGGACTATGCCTGCTACTGCTGAAGTCACTGCCATTAAGAACAGACGATTTTCTAACCTTGGTAAGCCTCTTTCAAAGGTATTCGAAAAGCTGAAGGCGCATGGACTCTTAAAACCTTTGGAACCTAGGCCCATTCCAAATCCTGTGCCACCTCACATGAACTTAAACTTATACTGTCACTTCCACCAAGAAAAAGGCCATGACACCGACAACTGCGCCCGCCTCAGACATGAAATCCAAAACCTCATCGATGCCCATACAATACCCGACCCAGAAAAAGAACAACCCAACGCACACAGAAATCCCCTGCCCAACTACATGATCAACTCTGGCCTACCCGAAACCCTTGTCCTCCAAACTCTCAACCACTCAGCTTCATAGGAATAAAGGATAACAATGGTGAAGAACCATGGGCCGAAGAAGAAGGCACTGTTGTTTCTCCTAGTTTATCTGCACTTTTAATAAAGACATTGATTTTGTTCGAACGTTTCCTCAACATTAATAAAGGCGATTCATTTCATTTATCTGCCTAAGACTATTACTTTCAAACTTGCAACATGAGTGGTGTTCAATCTTGGTAATATGATACTCAGAACACGGGGAATCCTCGAATAAACAAGCAGGGGGGCAATGAGAGCATCAGATTGGAAGGGAATTAGTTCACCAAGCCGATCAGCGTAGACAGATTAAAGCGGTGGCTTGCCTGAGGAAAGGAAGACTGAGCAGTCACCAAGAGAATTGGCAGAAGACCTAACCGACGGGATAGGAACATTCATGCATGCATACACGTAACACATTTTGCATCCTTTTGTGTTGTTTTGTGTTCACAGGTTTTAAAGAATAAGAAAAGCGGCAAAGAACAAGCTAATCGGAAATGGTAAAAAGCACAGTATCGGATTCAGGTAATGATTCCAGGGTTGAGGCCCATTTGAGTTGGAGTTTCGGGGATGACACTCTGGGGGCGAGGCCCACATTGGTTCAGCATCGGTTCTGCCGATATGGCACCTGGGGGCGAGGCCCACATTAGCATCAACATCAGTCTTGCGGATATGAAATCTGGAGGGCGAGGCCCACGTCATTATCGTAGCTTGGGGACGAGTCCCAGGGCTGAGGCCCATATCAGTATCAGTCTGGGGGCGAGGCCCATATCAGTATCAGGCTGGGGGCGAGGCCCATATAGTATCGGTCTGGGGGCGAGAGGCCATATCCGTATCAGTTTAGGGCGCGGCCCATATCAGTATCAGTTTAGGGCCGAGGCCCACAGTCAGCTCAGATCAGGGAATAAAGCCCACATCTAACACAATTGGGGAACAAAGCCACAGTCAGCTCAGTTCAGGGGAATAAAGCCTCATATCAACACATTTCGAGAATAAAGCTCAGGGGAATATAGCCTCATCTCAATGCAGTTCGGGAATAAAGCCCACAGTCCAAACATTATGGGAATAGAGCCCTATCTCTCAACAGTTCGGGAACAAAGCCCAGAGGAAGAAAGCCTCATGTCAGTATAGTTTGAGAACAAAGCTCAAGGGGAAGAAAGCCTCATGTCAGTACAGTTCGGGAATAAAGCCCACACTCAATACAGTTCAGGAAGAAAGCCTACATTCAGTTCAGTTCAGGAAGAAAGCCTGCATTCAATATAGTTCAAGAACAAAGCCACAGTCAGCTCAGATCAGAGAATAAAGCTCAAGGGGAAGAAAGCCTCATATCAGTACAGTTCGGGAATAAAGTCCACACTCAATACAGTTCAGGAAGAAAGCCTACATTCAGTTCAGTTCAGAAAAGAGCCTGCATTCAATACAGTTCAAGAACAAGCTCAAGGGGAAGAAAGCCTCATATCAGTATAAGTTTGAGAACAAGCTCAAGGGGAAGAAAGAAGCCTCATGTCAATACAGTTCGGAATAAAGCTCGGGAGGAATAAAGCCTCATCTCAACAGTTCGGGAATAAAGCTCAGGAGGAATAAAGCCTCATCTCAACAGTTCGGGAATAAAGCTCGGGAGGAATAAAGCCTCATCTCAATAGTTCAAGAATAAAGCTCAGGAGGAATAAAGCCTCATCTCAACAGTTCGGGAATAAAGCTCGGGAGGAATAAAGCCTCATCTCAACAGTTCGAGAATAAAGCTCGGGAGGAATAAAGCCTCATCGCAACAGTTCGGGAACAAAGTACAGGGGAATATAGCCTCATCTCAATACGGTTCGGGAATAAAGCCCACAGTCCAAACAGTCATGGAATAAAGCCCTATCTCTACACAGTCAGCAGTTCGGGAATAAAGCTCGGAGGAATAAAGCCTCATCTCAACAGTTCGGGAATAAAGCTCGGGAGGAATAAAGCTCATCTCAATACAGTTCAGGAAGGAGACAGGCCGAGAATGGCACTCCAAGAATGGAAGCATGTTCGGGAATGAACCAGGGGTCGCAGCACCTCACCACCAAATCAACGCAAACTCAACACATGGTAAGTCAAGTGGCAGCTGGCGAGCCAGGTAAGTAGAAATGCATTGCATAACTTTGATAGGATTGTCACTGTTGCACATTACACAAGTCCCCATCAAAGTGGGGGCGACTGTAGGCACTGCATTTTTACACATAGTCCCTATGATGAGTCTCATTTTGGAGACACTACCTTTTAAGTCACGGAGGTCACGGGAAACGGACATCGAAGGGGAAATTCAGAATAAACAAGGTTCACTGTTTTCGTTCGTGCTGCGTTCGTGTTACGTTCGAACGTCAAACGGATTGCGAGCGTTCATGCCGCATTTGAGGAAGCGTTCGAACGGTGTCGGTAAATTCTGGTTTTTGTTTGCTAGCCTCACATCCAGCCCAATTAGCCCCCCAAAGCCCATAAAACACATCCCAATTTAAATAAATAAATATTAATTAAAACATTAACTAATAATATAATAACTAAATTAATTAAATAATTAAATAAAACATATACCAAACATAAAATAAACAATTACCACTTAAACTAAAATCATGCCTAAATAAACAAATCACATACTAAATCAAAATATAATCATGCCTAATTAAAATCAATCAACCAATTATATTCCCAATCTAATAAGATTATTCCCAAACTTAAAATATTGTATTCCTAATCCAAGCCAATCAAATATTCAACCTTCCCTATCTAGCCAAGATTTGTCCCCCCTCAATCTTTGACTTCCCCTTAACCAAACCAAATCAAATCCCTCTTCAATTAGCCAAATCCATTTCCTTGTCAAGCCCAACCCTTTGCCTATAAAAAGAACCCTTCACCAACCTTCTCAACCTTAGCTAGCTAGTCTCTAACTCATACACAACACACATAAAAACTACAGGAAGAAGACACCCAAAAACAGTAAGCAAAAGATAAAGAGGAAATAGGAGTAGAACAGAGTTCGAGCCGCAAGCAAAACAGTAAGACAACGAACGAGAACAGTGAACCAGTGAACCGGGAGAGAGTGCGGAGCATCCACCCTTCCGACGATCGTGTACCGTACATCCGAGAGGTGATTTAAAAGGTTAGACCTGAGGGTACCTTTCATTAGTTTATATTCATTTTTTTATTGAATTCTATTCGCATGAGAGTCGTCTATGAATGCATGTTGTGGTCTTTGAGTAGATAAATATGCATGAATTATGAGATGTAATATGTTGTGGGTATTGGATGAATGAGAGATGTGTCAACTCTCGCGGTATATCGGATGGAAACCGGACATAAATTTCATAGCCGATTCCGAATGGACGGTAATATGATCTGTACTCGGGCCACAACTCCATGTACCGCTTGGGTAAACGGCACCATCTTTCTTTTGTTGTGTTGCTCTTGTTTATTTAGTTTGCTTACTTGAATTCAATATGTCGTTAGTTATGCATGATTCAACCAAGCGCATGGGCTTAGTGAGTTAGTCCAAAGGTCCTCCATTTAGGAGACAAAGAGCCGAAAAGCCACCTTCGTGACACTACTTCGCCGCGCCGTTTGATGTATGTTCGGTTGGAGCGAGATACGTTCAATCGGGCATACATAGTTTGATATTGTTATCTTTATTTTCGTATGTATAAGTCAATCGAGCGCATGGGCTTAGTAAGTGTGTTGTGAGATCCCCTATGGGGAGGGGCTAAAAGCCCTTTACCACGATTCTTTGCCGCGCCGGGTGATGTGTGTTCAGATTGGATGTAAGATGTGTTCAATCGGGCATACTTGGTTGATATGATTGGTTCTATTCTTGTATGTGTGATGTGACGCGCATGGCGCTTAGTATGTTGGTCTAAAGGTCCTCTCTTTGAGAGATCAAGAGCCCCAAAAGGTCACCTTACGGCAGTGCTTCGCCGCGCCCTTTTATTTTCTGTTTATGTATTGCATCCTATTTCATGCATCAGGTCCGTGTCCGTTCGAACGCGTTCACGAACGCAACTCGAACGCACATACATTTTGCCTTATCATGCATCAGGTCTCACTTCCGTTCGAACGCGTTAACAAACGCCATACGAATGTGAGTATTCTGTTTCATTTCCGTTCGAACGCGTTTACGAACGCTACTCGAACGTGAGTATTCTGTTTCATTTCCGTTCGAACGCGTTAACAAACGCCATACGAACGTGAGCATTCTGTTTCATTTCCGTTCGAACGCGTTTACGAACGCTACTCGAACGTGAGCATTCTGTTTCATTTCCGTTCGAACGCGTTTACGAACGTTACACGAACGTGCACACACTGAACTGAGTCTGTCTTATTATATTCATGCATAATTGCCTATTGGTTGATCTTTCTTATGCAAATGTGTCAATATATTACAATTTGTATGCTTATGTCATGATAACACTTGAGTATATTTCTCGCGTTATATCGGATGGAAACCCAGACGTAAATTCCGTAGCCGATTCCGAATGGAGGGTAGTGCGGTCTGTACTTGGGCTACAATTCCACGTACCGCTTGGAAAAGTGCCCATATGTGTGCTTGTATGGTCTATATGTGTGCTTGTGTTTTCCTGAATGTGATATGTAAATTAAGTTGTATGTTCGCTGCTATCTTGATATATGTTAAGCATGCAACTTTAAATATGAGATATTGTAGAAACGTACACATAAGTTTTATTTTGCATATGAGAATTTAGAAGCATGGTACTATTGGAAATAAGTGTTACTTAAGCTTAGGTTAAATTATTACATGAATCTTTTCATTACAAATGACATAAGTAAGGGACCATTCCGAACCCAACGGTTTGAGGTCTTCCCTTGCGAGGGTGAGTGCGGCCTTAATCTTTGTCCCGGTTCACACCGGGTGGCGACTCCATGTTATGTAATCCTTCCCAACTAGGCCGCGAGCCTAGGAACGGCGCCGCCCAGGTCCTGTGTCCTACACTCTTACTTCTTCATCTTTCTCACTCACGCACTTGGGGCAATTTTCCGGTTTCTGGTTTGCAAATGTCGTGAGCTAGAGGAAGCAAATGCTTGGTTTTTGTGGCAAAAATCAAGAGAGCTAGCACTCTGAGAGACATGCGAAGGTGATAGAGAAGTCCACCCATGAGCCGGGAATCAAATCATGAAGCTTGGAGCTTCACGAAGTTGATCCAAAACTAAAAATGGAGAAGCAGTGGACTGCTCACTGCCGTGAGCCTTGGTGAGCAGAAAAGAAATTTTTGTTCGTCAAAGCGTCGCTCAACCGATCGATGTGAGTATTCCTCGACTTTCTCGATTGTATTCACACATGTTCATGCTTGTTTTTTGATCCTTGGGACCTTAACAAACTCCAACACTCCAAAGGTTTCCGTTAAGGAAAGCGGTTTTGACGTCCATTTGCCGTATCTAGTAATCGAAATATGCAGCAATTGCAAGCATTATCCGAATGGATTTAATCATGGCAACTGGTGAGAAAGTTTCGTCGTAATTGACACCATGTCGTTGACGATACCCCTTCGCTACAAGCCTAGATTTGTACGTCTATATGTTGCCATCCATGTCAGTCTTCTTCTTAAAGACCCATTTGCATCTAATAGGCTTTACGCCGTCTGGTGCATCAACCAGTGTCCAAACTTGGTTGGTGTATATGGAATCCATCTCGGACTTCATGGCCTCTTGCCATAAAACAGAATCGATATCTTGTATAGCTTCCTCATACATAGCAGGTTCATTATCCTCAATGAGATTAATATCTACATGAGGTGAGATCAGAAACCCATACCTCTCAGGTTGTTTCTTGACTCTCTTCGACCTACGCGGTCCTTGTGTAATCGAAGATTGTGGTACAGTCTCATCCCTAATGGACTGTTCATGTTCCGTTAAAGATTTTGTGCCAGGAACAGTATCACTCTGATTTTCATTGAGTTCTACTTTCCTCCCACTTATCACTGCATTTAGGAATTCCTTCTCAAGGAAATCCGCATGTAGAGCAACAAATATTTTGTTCTCTTATGGGTGATAGAAGTAATATCATTTGGTTTCCCTAGGATATCCTACAAATAGACATTTATCCGATTTGGGTTCTAGTTTGGTACCTTCCAAACGTTTGACGTATGCCCAGCAACCCCAAGTCTTCAGGAATGAGAAACCCGGTTTCTTTACTGTCCATATTTCATACGGAGTCTGTTGAACAAACTTTGACGGAACCTTATTCAAAATAAGTATTGCACTGTTCAATGCATATCCCTAGAAGGAAATAGGTAGATCTGTGTGACTCATCATAGACCTTACCATGTCTAACAAAGTTCGGTTTCTCTGTTCGGACACACCGTTTATTGCGGGGTTCCAGGAGGAGTCCACTGTGAAAGAATACCATAGTCTTTCAAGTAATCAAGAAACGCATTGCTCAAGTATTCGCCACCATGGTCTGACCGTAATGTCTTAATACTTTTGCCGGTCTGTTTTTCTACTTCGTGTCGAAACTCTTTGAATTTCTCAAAAGTTTCCGACTTGTGTCTCATAAGATACACATAACCAAAACGTGATGCATCTTCCGTAAAGGTTACGAAGTATTCATATCCACCTCTAGCTTGGCTAGACATGGGCCCACAAACGTCACTATGAACAAGGGCTAACAGTTCGGTGGTACGTGCATCTTTACCGCTAAAAGGTGATTTTGGCATTTTCCTAATAAACAAGATTCGCATACGTCATATGAATTTCGATAAAATCCGTCCAAGTACCCACTCTTCAAAAGTGTGGATATACGTGTCTTGTTTATGTGTCCTATACGACAATGCCATATATAAGTTTCATCTTGGTTACTTACTTTAAGCCTTTTGTTTGTTACATTATATGTTTGAGATTGATTTATATTCAAAATATAAAGACCATTATTTGCATCAGCAGTGCAAATTTCCATATCATTTTTATACATAAAACACCCAGTGTTTCTATATACAAAAATATACCCACATTGGGCTAACATAGATACAGAAATAATATTCCTAGTCAAACTAGGTACAAAATAACAGTTTATAAGTTCAAGTACATGCCCCGAGGGCAGTTCCAAAACATAAGTGCCCACGGCCAAAACGGTAACTCGAGTCTCATTTCCAACACGGAGGTCAATCTCTCATGAGACCAGTCTCCTATTAATCCGCAGATCCTGCACATCAGTACATATGTGAGTACCACAAACAGAATCAAAAATCCAATTTTTAAAACTAGAAGTAGACACGTTTATTTCTATAATAAACATACCTGAAGCTGGTGCCTTGTCCGCTTTAATTTCCTTCATGTGTGCCTTGTACTCACGGCAATCACGCTTCCAGTGACCCCGCTTCCCGCACTGCAAGCATACATCTTGGGATTTGTCCTTGGGTTTCCCAGAACCCTTTCAGGATTTGGCATTTCCCTTCTTCTTATGTTTCTTCTTCTTAACACCTCCAGTCGCCTTGGGCCAAGCCCTTGGAGTCTGAGATGTTGAAGCATAGTGCGCTTCGTGCTTCTTGCCCTTAAGGAGCTCCTTTTCTGCCTCACGCAGAGTGGACATCAACTCTCCAAGAGTTTGGTCTTGGTTCAACATGTTGTAGTTCATGATGAACCCACTCCAAGTGTCGGGGAGAGACTATAGGATCAAATCTACTGAAGTCTTAGCCTCGAAGACTATGCCCATCTGTCTGAGCTGCTCAATGTCAGCAATCATCTGTGAGACATGGTGCTCAACAGACGTACCCTCTGACATGCGAGCGTGGAAGAGCTTCTTCTACAACTCGTATCTTTGCGATATAAAATTAGATCGGTGAAGATCGTGCAACTTCGCCATCATCTCATATGGATCCAACCCCTTGTTTTGATGACAGAATTGCGGAGTCATAGCGGCAATCATTACCGATTGAGCAGTCACATTATCATCGCTATGAGTCTTCCTAAGCTCTAGCTCAAGCAACTGATCAGGTCGGGGCTTAGGCCTAATAGGTCGCTCTAAAGTGTAGAGTAACTTCTCGGATCCCAGAACAATTCTGAGATTCATATCCCAGTCCTGAAAGTTTGTGCCATTAAAGACGTTGTCACCCATGACAATTTCCCTAATGCTTAACTTTCCTGTCATCTTAACCGTAATAGTCCAACTATTCGATTAACGATGTATGGGTACAGTCTAACTGTTACAACAAAAATAATAATATATTAGTCCAACTAATAAAATAATTGACGAAAATATTTGAAAGTGCGTAAAGCTAAGTATTTTAATGAAATTGCAAATTCAATACTAGCCTCTCATTATTTTTCGGCGAGCCTCTAATGTTAGACAATTATGACCCATAGCGTCACTATTTGTAAAAGACATTGTGGTTTTTGTACAAATTAATTATGTAGCAATGAAATTGTATTTTATCATTTTGTAATTTGATTACTTAAATATATAAATGATAAAAGTCTCTATGATTAGTTCCGGATTATAAGATATGAGACAGTATCAATCCATAAAGGTTTAATCATTAAATATCCCTAGTCGTAGTATTATCGAGACTGGACATCGATAATGCGGAATGGACTAGTATCGCACTTGTGCGTGTTATGGAAGCGTAACGGCATAGTTCTTATATATTTAAGTATTGGATACTTATGCAAGTGTGATAAGAGGTTGTGTTTACCGATGGTACAGAAACAGCTTCGCTCTGGATAGACCCCGCGGAATCTCATTGGTAGTATGACTATGTGTCTATGGGAATCCGCATCAGGGTAGGTGTATTTGGTCTTAACCTGAAACTTACATCGCTAGTACTTGCAACAATCAATACTCTTTGGTTTTGGTCATCCAGGACTTTAACAGGTTCTGTGTACGCCTCTTCTGGGTTTATTGAGAATCGTAGTGTATTGGGTGTGATGTCAAGACGGAAGTATCACTTCAGTCATATGGAGATGATGATCACGCTGGGATACAGAACTGGTTCTCTATTGTGTTGCAACCATCGGGATAATATGACTTGGTCATGATTATCCGATTAAAGAGACTAGTTGCTTGATATCCGATATATGCTTCGTACGGAGCAGACACCATTCTAGCCTCAGGCCTTGCATGTGATATCCGATACTGGATCGCTATAAGCTATACGCAATACTACGTATACTACGCCTGATAAAGATCGTATATTCCATTAAGAATATTTCTGGAGAATTGGGTAAGCATGGCGCTTTGCTAGAAGCCAACTATGTCTCGTAAATTGGTAAGAATGTAGTACGAGGTACGTACGCATTCGGATAGTCCGACGATCGGATTTACTGCCAACATATCCAGGGATCTCATGGGTCACTTCCCGAAGATTCACCGATGACGAATGATTCGAACTTAATTAATCTTGGATTAATTACGGAGAGATTTTATCTGGGATAAAATACTATTTGAAGAGAGAGAACGATTAATTCGAAATTAATCGATAAAATAATATATTCGATATATTAAACGAAATTAGATTTCGACGCGGAATTAAAATTGGATTTTAATTCGGGCAAACGAATTAATTTAGAATTAATTCAAGAGCGACGTGAATAGTAAATTTGATTTAATTACGTCGCAATGGAAAATTCGTTAATTTAGAATTAACGAAACCGAGCCCGGGATGTGTTTGCGAGGCCACTCCGATTTTGAATCAAGTGCGGCCACAAGTCACATCACTCGTCACATCGCTCGTCACATCACATGTCACTTTAGTGATGGATGTCCATTCACCTTTTTGGTGAGTGACAACTAGTCACTATTCATGATGTTGGTTGTTGAGAGCCTTTAATGCCATTTTGGCTCCAAATTTGAGTTTTGACTTTTTGAAAGCCATATACCAAACTTTTGTAACACTTTTGATATAATTTGTTTTTAGAAAACAAAATAAAAAAAAAACACTCTCTCTCTCCCTTAGCTCACAAAAACCGTGAGCTTCCCTTGGTGGATAGAAATGTTTGAAGCAAATTTTTCTTAGCTAGCACTTGAAGAATCATTCAAAGGTGATAGGGAACTTCTCCCTTGTGCTTGGAATCAAAAGATCAAAGCTTGGAGCTTGAAGATCTCAACCAACAAAAGAGGACCTTGGCCGAATCTTGGAGGATTTTTTTTTGTTTCATCGTCTTCAAAGTAAGTGTTTGTTCTGCCACTCTTCTTTGAGTATTCATTTTATTTCAATGCTTAAATTGATCTTAGGAAAATATTAGAAACCAACAATGGTATCTTATAGCCTAGTTTGAGCATGAAAATTATTATGGTTCATAACATGAAATTTGGGTAAAAATGATTTGAGCATGATTTGATAAAATTGATTAATTGAGTATGCTTGAATGATGATAACATAGTGTTATGCATGATCAATTTCATGAAAAAAGAATTGGATTAATTTTTCCACAAATAAATGGCTTGGCCGAATGCTTACTAAACCCTAAAGTCATGGTATTTTTTGTTCTTTTGATCATTGGATGAGTTTAAAGACTTGGGATAATGTTGATTTGAGATTCAATTGGATTGAAAACGAAATCGAATAAAAACCCTAGAATGCAGTGAGCTTGATAACATGAAATGAGATGATTTTTTGAATCAATTATGTTGGACATGTGTTGATGATGAAAAGCATGATTAATGGATTAGATTAGTATTTTGGAAATGTTAATTTAAAAGATTAATCATGGCTAAACACTTTGATTTATTAAATTATGAATTTTGGAAAATTGGAATTTAATAAATTGGGCTTGATTTTGAATTGGGCTTATAATTGTTGTATTTGGGCATAATGGGCTTGGTTGGGCCAAGTTGTTTTAGGCCAATTGGATTGGATCCAAATTGGGCCTAAATCATTCCATTAAGTCCAAATATAACAAATGGGCTTTAAAAGTTTAATTGGGCCTAATGGGCCTAAATTGGTTTCTTGGCAAATAAGGGTGATTCCTTAATTGGGCTTTGGTATTTGGGTTTGATCCATATTGACCAAAGTCCATGCCTTATGAAATCAATTGAAAGCCCATTGGACTTTAATTAAACAACATTGGATGTTAATTGGGCTTTGAGACCCGTTTAGATTATATTTGGAATCTAAATCGTTAAAGCGCATTAAAAAGTGTAAATATTTAATTTGGAATTAAATAAATGAATTAGTATTGAATACGAATTAAATTAGATTTAAAGAGTAGTTCGATATAATTCAAGAATTTGTACTTCGAGTACTTATTCTCAAACGAGTTGGACTTGGGCAAATCAAATCGTTGTTTGAACATTGGATGATCACTTAATTCAAAGATTAATTAATTGGATTAGATTGATTGAATAACATGCTATGAATGAATACATGGATGTGTTGAATGAATAATGTATATCGGATGGATATTAGAAGGGAAAGGGCAATTTTGGAAATTGTTGTAAATTTAGAATTTATTAAATTGGACCTGCGTGTCCAGCCTTATCTCTCTTGATTCTTTGTATTCTCTTCTCACCTAATTCCCCTCAATGTCAATGAGGTTTCTATTATTGTATTATGTAATTGGGTAGAAGTAAGAATAGTACTAGCCGGGGAGAGGAAATGGAGTGATTTGTTCTAGGAACAATTTGTGCGATATCCATCCGCATATCATTATTATTTTATTTCCTCGCCTTATTACGTTTTTAGAATGCATGATTAAGGGTGTATGATGAGACCTTAACAAAGATAATTAATTGGTTGCCAATTACGCTAAAAACCCTCAAACAATATTAAGCGTTTTCCTTCCATTGAGTGATTCTTACTCAAGATCCAAGATTGGCACTGGTTTGTTGGCCAAAGTCAAGACTTTTGTCCATCGCGGATGTGTTTGAATCATGAAGGCTTTGTTGCATATCGGTGTCTTGTCCAAGTTGTGATTTGTTGGCCAAAGTCAAGATCACTTCTTGTCCATCGACATCGATTACGAAGCTTTCCAAAGTCAATGGGTTCCGCTTAACTGGAATCATTAAGCTTGTTGTGCCAAAGCCAAGGCTTAGTTGATTCAGAGGAAAAAGGTTAGGAAAATATATTGGATATATTGCCATATATACTACATATATGTTTCGGACTTAGAGGTCCACCTACCGGATCTAGGAATTGGATGAGATGCAATTGATCTTAAAGATCTACCTAGTTAAATATCATACAGCTTGTTGGCCAAAGTCAAGGTTGTGTGTTATTTAACGGGATCTTAGCCCACTAGGAAACTAGGTTTCCCGAGTACTCAACAGAGGGTTAGAGGCTCGCCAAAAAATAGTGGGAGGCTAGTATTGAATTTGCAATTTCGTTCAAATACTTAGCTTTACGCGCTTTCAAATTATTTCGTCAATTATTTTATTAGTTGGACTAATATTTATTTTTTCTTGTAACAGTTAGACTGTACCCATACATCGTTAATCGAATAGTTGGACTATTACGATTAAGATGACAGGAAAGTTGAACATTAAGGAAATTGTCATGGGCGACAACGTCTTTAATGGCACAAACTTTCAGGATTGGGATATGAATCTGAGAATTATTCTAGGATCTGAGAAGTTACTCTACACTATAGAGCGACATTTTGGGCCTAAGCCCCGACCTGATCAGTTGCTTGAGCTAGAGCTTTGGAAGACTCATAGCGATGATAATGCGACTGATCAATCGGTAATGCTTGCCGCTATGACTCCGTAATTCCATCGTCAAAACAAGGGGTTGGATCTCTATGAGATGATGGCGAAGTTGCATGATCTCCACCGATCTAACCTTAGATCGCAGATATACGAGTTACAGAAGAAGCTCTTCCACGCTCGAATATCAGAGGGTACGTCTGTTGAGCATCATGTCTCACAGATGATTGCTGACATTGAGCAGCTCGGACAGATGGGCATAGTCTTCGAGGCTGAGACTTCAGTGGATTTGATACTACAGTCTCTCCCCGACACTTGGAGTGGGTTCATCATGAACTACAACATGTTGAACCAAGACCAAACTCTTGGAGAGTTGATGTCCACTCTGCGTGAGGTAGAAAATGAGCTCCTTAAGGGCAATAAGCATGAGGCGCACTATGCTTCAACATCTCAGATTCCAAGGGCTTGGCCCAATGTGACTGGAGGTGTTAAGAAGAAGAAGCATAAGAAGAAGGGCATGGCCAAATCGTCAAAGGGTTCTGGGAAACCCAAGGACAAATCCCAAGATATATGCTTGCAGTGCGGGAAACAGGGTGACTAGAAGGGTGATTGCCGTGAGTATAAGGCACACATGAAGGAAATTAAAGCGGGCAAGGCACCGGCTTCAGGTATGTTTATTATAGAAATAAACGTGTCTACTTCTAGTTTTAAAAATTGGATTTTTGATTCTGTTTGTGGTACTCACATATGTACTGATGTGCAGGATCTGCGGATTAGCAGGAGACTGGCCTCATGAGAGATTGACCTCCGTGTTGGAAATGGGACTCGAGTTGCCGTTTTGGCTATGGGCACTTATGTTTTGGAACAGCCATCGGGGCATGTACTTGAACTTATAAATTTTTATTTTGTACCTAGTTTGACTAGGAATATATTTTTGTATTATGTTAGCCCAATGTGGGTATACTTTTGTATATAGAAACACTGGGTGTTTTATGTATAAAATGATATGGAAATTTGCACTGCTGATGCAAATAATGTTCTTTATATTTTGAATATAAATCAATCTCAAACATATAATGTAAAAACAAAGGCTTAAAGTAAGTAACCAATATGAAACTTATATATGGCATTGTCGTATAGGGACATAAACAAGACACGTATATATTCACACTTTCGAAGAGTGGGTACATGGACGGATTTGATCCAAATTCATATGACGTCTGTGAATCTTGTTTATTAAGCAAGATGCCTAAATCACCTTTTAGCGGTAAAGGTGTAAGCGTCACTGAACTGTTAGCCCTCGTTCATAGTGACATATGTGGGCCCATGTCTAGCCAGGCTAGAGGTGGATATGAATACTTCGTAACCTTTACGGATGATGCATCGCGTTATGGTTATGTGTATCTTATGAGACACAAGTCGGAAACCTTTGAGAAATTCAAGGAGTTTCGACACAAAGTAGAAAAATAGACCGGCAAAAGTATTAAGACATTACGGTCGGACCGTGGTGGTGAATACTTAAGCAATGAGTTTCTTGATTACTTGAAAGAATATGGTATTCTTTCACAGTGGACTCCTCCTGGAACACCGCAATTAAACGGTGTGTGCGAACAGAGAACCGAACTTTGTTAGACATGGTAAGGTCTATGATGAGTCGCACAGAGCTACATATTTCCTTCTGGGGATATGCATTGAACAGTGCAATACTTATTTTGAATAAGGTTCCGTTAAAGTCTGCTCAACAGACTTCGTATGAAATATGGACAGGAAAGAAACCGGGTTTCTCATTCCTGAAGATTTGGGGTTGCTGGGCATACATCAAACGTTTGGAAGGTACCAAACTTGAACCCAAATTGGATAAATGCCTATTTGTAGGATATCCTAGGGAAACCAAATGATATCACTTCTATCACCCACAGGAGAACAAAATATTTGTTGCTCTGCATGCGGTTTTCCTTGAGAATGAATTCCTAAATGCAGTGATAAGTGGGAGGAAAATAGAACTCGATGAAAATCATAGTGATACTGTTCCTGGCAGAAAATCCTTAACGGAACATGAAAAGTCCATCAGGGATGAGACTGTACCACAATCTTCGAATACACAAGAACCCCGTAGGTCGGAGAGAGTCAGAAAACAACCTGAGAGGTATAGGTTTCTAATCTCAACTCATATGGATATTAATCTTGTTGAGGAAGACGAGCCGGCTACGTATGAGGAAGCAATAAAAGGTATCGACTCCGGTTTATGGCAAGATGCCATGAATTCCGAAATAGATTCCATGTACACCAACCAAGTTTGGACGCTGGTTGATGCACCAGAAGGCGTAAAACCTATTGGTTGCAATTGGGTCTTCAAGAAGAAGACTGACATGGATGGCAATGTACAAACGTACAAAGCTAGGCTTGTAGAGAAAAGGTATCGTCAACGACATGGTGTCGATTACGACGAAACTTTTTCACCCGTTGTCATGATTAAATCCATTCGGATAATGCTTGCTATTGCTGCATATTTCGATTACGAGATATGGCAGATGGATGTCAAAACCTTTTTCCTTAACGGAAACTATTTGGAGGATGTTTATATGCAACACCCTGATGGTTTTGTCGTACCAAGACTTGTAAACAAGGTTTGTAAGTTAAATCGATCCATTTATAGATTGAAGCAAGCTTCGCGTTCTTGGAACCAATGTTTTGATGAGATCATAAAAGAATATGATTTCATTCAAAACGAGGATGATCCTTGTGTATATAAGAAGGTTAGTGGGAGCGCACTGACATTCATTGTCCTTTACGTTGATGATGTATTGCTTATTGGCAATGACATTCCCATGTTAATGTCGGTGAAAGCTTGACTTTCATTAAAATTCTCCATGAATGATCTGGGAGAAGCAGCCTTTATTCGGGGAATAAAGATCTACCGGGATAGATCTAGAAAGCTGCTACGACTCTCCCAAAGCACGTACATTGACAAAGTTTTGAAAAGATTCAACATGGATCAGTCCAAGAGGGGACTGTTGCCAGTGTCGCATGGCGTCACTCTATCTAAGGACATGTGTCCTAAAACTCAAGATGAGAGAGACAACATGAGTCGGATACCGTTCGCCTCGGCAGTCGGATCGATCATGTATGCCATGATATATATGCGACCTGATGTCTCGTCTATTTTAAGCATGTGTAGTCGCTATCAGGCCGATCCAGGTGATGGTCACTGGATGGCCGTTAAGAATATCCTTAAGTATCTTAGACGAACTAAGGATGCTTTCTTAATCTATAGAGATGGAGAACTTGAGGTAACTGGGTATACCAATGCAAGTTTCCAAACCGATAAAGACGACTGCAAGTCGCAATCCGGGTACATATTTTATTTGAACAATAGAGCAGTAAGCTGGAAATCTTCCAAGCAAGAGACTGTTGCCGATTCAGCAACAGAAGCGGAGTATATTACTGCAGCTGAAGCAGCAAAAGTGGCAGTTTGGATCCGTAAATTCCTAATTGGATTAGGAGTAGTTCCGTTAGCAGCTGAGCCCGTTCCATTGTATTGTGACAATAACGGGGCTATAGCGTAGGCTAAGGAACCGCGGTCTCATCAATGATCCAAGCATGTTCTTCCACGTTTCCATCTGATTCGTGAGATCATACATCGTGGCGATGTGAAGATCGAGAAGGTCGCATCAGAGGACAACATTGCAGATCCACTAACAAAAGCTATTCCTCAGCAAAAGTTTGAGTGACATGTACATAGTTCAGGTGTTAGATGCTTGAGTGACTGGCTATAGGCCAAGTGGGAGATTGTTTGACAATTATGACCCATAGCGTCACTATTTGTAAAAGACATTATAGTTTTTGTACAAATTAACTATGTGACAATGAAATTGCATTTTATCATTTTGTAATTTGATTACTTTAATATAAATGATAAAAGTCCTTATGATTAGTTCCGGATTATTAGCTATGAGACAATATCAATCCATAAAGGTTTAATCATTAAATATCCCTAGTCGTAGTATTATCGAGACTGGACATCGATAATGTGGAATAGACTAGTATTGCACTAATGCGTGTTATGGAAGCGTAACGGCATAGTTCTCATTTATTTAAGTATTGGATACTTATGCAAGTGTGATAGGAGGTTGTGTTTACCGATGGTACGGAAACAGCTTCGCTCTGGATAGACCCCGCGGAATCCCATTGTTAGTATGACTATGTGTCTATGGGAATCCGCATCAGGGTAGGTGTATTTGGTCTTAACCTGAGACTTGTATTGCTAGTACTTGCGACAATCAATACGCTTTGGTTTTGGTCGTCCAGGACTTTAACAGGTTATGTGTACGCCTCTTCTGGGTTTATTTAGAATCGTAGTGTATTGGGTATGATGTCAAGACGGAAGTATCACTTCAGTCATATGGAGATGATGATCACACAGGGATACAGAACTGGTACTCTAATTGGTTGCAACCATTGGGATAATATGACAAGGTCATGATTATCCGATTAAAAAGACTAGTTGCTTGTGATCTGATATATGCTTCGTACGGGGCTGACACTATTTCAGCCCCAGGCCTTGCATGTGACATCCGATACTATATCGCAATACGCAATACTACGTATACTACGCTTGAAAAAGATTATATATTCCTTTAAGAATATTTCTGGAGAATTGGGTAGGCACGATGCTTTACTAGAAGCCAACCATGTCTCGTAAATAGGTAAAAATGTAGTACTAGGTACGTACGTGTTCGGATAGTCCGACGATCAGATTTACTGCAAACATATCCATGGATCTCATGGGTCACTTCCCGAAGATTCACCGATGACGTATGATTCGAACATAATTAATCTAGGATTAATTACGGAGAGATTTTATCTGGGATAAAATACTATTTGAAGATAGAGAACGATTAATTGGAATAATTGATAAAATAATATATTTGATATATTAAATGAAATTAGATTTCATAACGGAATTAAAAATAGATTTTAATTCGGGCGAACGAATTAATTTAGAATTAATTCGCGAGCGACGTGAATAGTAATTTTACTATGCATAATTATTTAATTAAATTTGATTTAATTACGTCGCAACGAAAAATTCGTTAATTCGGAAATAACGAACCCGAGCCCGGGATGTGTTGCGGGCCCACTCAGATTTTGAATCAAGTGGGGCCCACATATCACATCACTAGTTATTCATTCACCTTTTTGGTGATGGAAGTTAGTGAATGAAATCTTGGTAACTTGTTTTACACACAAGTTGACAATGTGATTTACTTTATACCAACTTTGGTATATCTTTCTTTTTGATTTTTGAAATCAATAGACAAGTCATTCACTCTCTCACCCTCTCTTTAGCTCACGGTTTTGAGCAAGAAAATGCTCTCTCCAATTTTCTTCTTTGGCCGAAAATAACAAAGGAAGAAAGGTGATTTTTGTTGCAAAAATCTCCATTGCTAGCACATCAAAGGAATCATTCAAGGTGATAGGGAAACCAATCCTTGAGCTTGGAATCAACAACAAAGCTTGGAGCTTGGATTTCAAATCAAAGAAGGAGCTTGGCCGAAACTTCAAGGAAGCAAATTTTGTGTTCAACATATCCAAAATCCGATCTTTGTAAGTATGTTTCTGTCATATTTCTTATTGTATTCACATGATTACATTGCTTAAATGATCTTGGGACACCTTAGAAACCAAACATCAGAATCTCATTGGTAGTATGACTATGTGTCTATAGGAATCTGATTCATGGTAGGTGTATTTGGTCTTAACCTAAGACTTGCATCGCTAGTACTTGTGACAATCAATACGCTTTGGTTTTGGTCGTCCGGGACTTTAACAGGTTCTGTGTACGCCTCTTATGGGTTTATTGAGAATCGTAGTGTATTGGGTGTGATGTCAAGATGGAAGTATCACTTCAGTCATATGGAGATGATGATCACGCAGGGATACATAACTGGTTCTCTATTATGTTGCAACTATCGGGATAATATGACAAGGTCATGATTATCTGATTATAGAGACTAGTTGCTTGTGATCCGATATATGCTTCGTACGGGGCAGACACTATTCCAACCTCAGGCCTTGCATGTGACATCTGATACTGGATCACAATACGCAATACTACATATATTACGCCTGTTATAGATTTTATATTCCTTAAAGAATATTTCTAGAGAATTGGGTAGGCACGGCGCTTTGCTAGAAGCCAACCATGTCTTGTAAATCGGTAAAAATGTGGTACGGGGTACGCACGTGTTCGGATAGTCCGACGACCGGATTTACTGCCAACATATCCAGGGATCTCATGGGTCGCTTCCCGAAGATTCACCGATGACGTATAACTCGAACATAATTAATCTGGGATTAATTAGAAGAGAGAGAAAATTAATGTAGGATTAATTACTGAGAGATTTTATCTGGGATAAAATTCTATTAGAAGAGAGAGAACGATTAATTCGAAATTAATCGATAAAATAATATATTTGATATATTAAATGAAATTAGATTTCATAACGGAATTAAAATTGGATTTTAATTCGGGCTCGCAAATTAATTTAGAATTAATTTGCGAGCGACTTTAATAGTAATTTTGCTAGGCATAATTATTTAATGAATTTGATTTAATTAAGTCGCAACGGAAAATTCGTTAATTCGAAATTAAGGAACCCGAGCCCGGAACGTGTTTGCGGGCCCACTCAGATTTTGAATCAAAGTGGGGCCCACATCAAGTCACATCACATGTCATTCTCATCAATTTATGTTGATGGAATTTGGTATTTGGTGATGACTTCTAAAACACTCAAGCTTGATTTGGGAGTGACTTTTACCAAACTTTGATTTTGGTATATGTCTTTTGATTTTGGAAAATCAAAAACAAGTCAACATATTACACAAAATCACTCTCTCTCTCTCCCAATTTTCTCACAAAATTGAAACCCTCTCTCTCTCTCTTTATTCTCTCAATTGCCGAGTGTTACAAGAAGGTGTAGGGGTTTTAAGGGGGAATATCGGTAACGCAGCGGAATAGTGGAAAATCAAAATTTTCCAATTTCAAAATTTTTCTCGGATCAATTAAATAAACTTATTTATTTAATTATCCAATTATCAAATTCTGAAAAATTACACAAGAGATCAAATTTCTTGTTAATTAGCGAATTGCCCCAAAACTTTATAAATTGATTATTTTACCCCAAAAATTATCAAATATAACTTTGGATGATTCTAAATCATTTATAAAATGTTTTTCAACACATCTAATGCATCAAAATCAGATTTAACACAAATCCCCAATTTTTTCCTAATTGTCGTGACAACCCCTTAATTTTCAAGTAACTGCATTTTGGTCCCTTTTGTTCAAAACATGCCAAGATCAAATCCAATCAACCCAAAAATTTACATGCATCATATTCATACCATAATACATCACATATATGAAAATCCCCAAATTTGGAGTGGGTTATGAACCCTAATTATTCAATTTCATCAAATTGTCCAACTTCACCAAATTTACAAAATCCAACACTTTAATCCATTCAATACTTCACCAATCTAGCCTCACCACTTTGAAACAACTCTAGAAAAATTCTAGGTCACCAAGGAGTGGCTTACCAACTCTAGAATGGCAACTTGATTTTCTAAAAATCAAAAGTGAAGCTTTGAAACCATTTCAAGCTTACTTACATGCATCAATCTTTCATTCAAGATCACAACCATAAAAACACAAACTATAAGAGTAGAGATAACATCAAAGCATCACAAAATGAAGCTAAGCATGTTAGAAACATATTTCATGTTGAAGACTTTCAAGAAAAACTTACAAAAACATGATTTTTCCAAGCTTTCTACTTTAGGCCTTCAAGCTTTTCTCTCATCTTCTTTTATGTTTTATTTGGTATCTAATGAACTTGTTAAACCCTAAAATTGAAACAAAACAATATATACTCCCCAAAATTTTGCCTTGGCCAAAAATGGTGAGAAGAAATAAAAAAAAATCTAGATTTTTGCTTTTGTTTCAATTAAAGTTTTAACAACTTGTATAAATTATCATTAAACCATTTAATGAATTTATTAAAGTCAACAAAGACAACCAAAAGCATTTCCATAATTATCACAACTTTAAGATATTTATATTTCAATTAATTTAATCATTTAACAATTAAATAATTATTTAATTATTTAAATATAAATATATTAAATATATGTATTATATTTACATTAAATATCAAATACATATATATTTATGATATTAGTCAAATATCTCAATTTGACAATTAATTAATATGTATATCATAAAATCTAACATTAAATGCAAATACACAAAAATTAGGAAATGACTATTAGGTCCCTACACATGTATTTTTCGTTTAACCTTTAAACGACTTACAAATAATCAGTATTATTTATAAATATTGCCCTAGTGCTCTACGAGTATATTTCATTAGTGAGACTCTCTAGATTCAGGCATATCCGTCACGAAATCCAATTTCGTGTCCATAATTTACCTACCTGTAAATTATGACGACCACGGATAAACTAGTTGAATCATACAGGTCGAGGTCATTGCATACGTATAATCCTTCCGTCACAGGTATCCGAATAATCCCAGAGATATAGATGTAAACGTCAAATCTCTATAGGTATTATCTCGTCGACGTATCTATTAGCAATCTATAAATAACATTTGGAACTGATTTCTGAAGTATACTATGGCCATAGATTTAACTGATTGCTAATCACATATGGACTACCTATGCTCTGTACACAGAACTGATGGATCATATCTTAACACACACAGGATATTCTGAGGATCGGTCCACACCCAACGAACAGGCGGAGGTCTGATCTAAATAGATCGGTGACGTGACTGCCATCTAAGTGTGGAGGATGTCTCATACATCCACAGTGGTGTCTCAAGTCGAATGACCATTATGCTATCTTAACACACACAGGATATTTATTGTATTATATATTATCTGGCCTTTGTCTAATATATACATATCACTAAACCATATTTAGTTTCAATCTAATCGTAATCAGATCGAATACGTATATAAAAACAAGAGGTGCAACAATAAATTAGTAATATTATGGAAAAAGGAATTGATCGTATTCATGAATCAGACATAAATACGGAGCGGATTGGCGCTCTGAGCACCAACCCCAACAATTTCTCCCACTTGCTCTTGTGCCAATCCACGGTATCATATACACATCTCAATGTGTATCGTATACACATAGCCCTCAAAAGCTCACCTAGTACCTAAGAGGTAGGCAACAAGAATTAGGTCCGCTAAAACATAAGGATTTTGTCAAACAAACCCAATTGTTTCCCATAGCCATCATCATTCATATTTAGTAGAATCTAAATTATACATTAATATGACTCTGATGCTACATCAGTACTGTGCTACAACTACTGAGTTGTCCAAGTATTTAGGGATCAAATCCAAAATACTATGCGGACAACCGCAAGCACAACACCAATATAAAACTTCTAATTTATAAGGTCACTATGCAACTTCATAAGTCAATACTTCATAAGTTGCATCTAATTCCACTGAATAGTAGAATCCTTCGTGACACTCCCACTGCATCTTTTGTGACTCTTTATGACGTAGACTGTCTAACGTCATAATTAGTCTCAAAACTAATATGACCCTAATGGTTGCAGACTATATTCTCCATGAATTAGAAACTCGTTCTTAATATCTCAAAGATCACAAAGAACGTGTTTCAAGATCCATCCTATGGACTATAGGATATCAAAAAACTCGTAACAATTACGATTAAATCGATATATACAATCGCACATTATAAAGTATTTATTATGTCATCATCAAATGATACATAAGATTGATTAGACATTCTAATCAATATCTCTTTCGAAAAAGGAATCATCATTCACGAAAGATGAATATTTTATATAAGACACACAATAACTGTCCAACAGTTATACTAATTGTCATACAGATAGCCTAGTTATGTCCTTTATTAGATCATATCTAATGTACGAATAATATGAGTATCTCAAAAGTCTCTTAGTTTTATATCTTATATAAAACTTTATATCAAATATAACGGAGACTACTCACACTACTTTCACGGAGTAAAGAAGACTTAGGTAAATCTTTTACCTTACAAACATCTCATTATTACTATAATAATGATAATGTTGTAATAATGATAATGTTGTTAGGATATATAACACTAGAAAGTAATTTGTACGCTCCCACTAACCCTTCAATCACATATGTATTCTCTATAATTTGACAAGATCAGACAATATGACGATATCAAAAACAGAGAACACAGATTTCCGGAAGACTTATCCGAGTCTACAATAGGCTCTATAAGTTAGCATATTAAATTGCGATCTCAGTAGAATACAAACTCTAGGGCCATTCCAGAATGAACTCTTCAAACAAAGAAATCACAAATGATCTCTTATCTGAATAAGTCATTCATGTTGGACAAAATGACCCATAGCGTCACTATTTGTACAGATCACGGTGTTGTTGTACAAATTAACTATGTGACAAGGAAATTGCACTCTCATCATTTGTGATTAGATCACCATAAATGTATAAATGAAGAGAGGTCCATATGATTAGTTCCTGGATTGAGAATGATATGAGACAGTATCAATCCCCGAAGGATTAATCATTAAATATCCATAGCCAGAGTATTATCGAGACAGGACATCGATAATGCGGAATAGGCTAGTATTGCACTTGTGCGCGTTGTGAGGGCACAACGGTATAGTTCTCATATATATAAGTATTGGATACTTATGCAGTGCGATAGGAGGTCGTGTTTCACCGATGGTACGGGAAACAGCTTCGCTCTGGATAGACCCCTCGGAATCCCATTGGTATTATGACTATGTGTCTATGGGAGGCCGAAATCAAGGTAGGTGTGTATAGTCTTAACCTGAGACTTGCATCGCTAATACTTACGATAATCGATAGACTTTGGTCTTGGTGGTACAGGGCTTAACCGGTTCTGCGTACACCACTTCTGGGTTTATCAGAGAGTCGTAGTGTATTGGGTGTGTGATGTCAAGACGGAAGTATCACTTCAGTCATATTGGAGATGATGTCACGCAGGATATGGTATTAGTGCTCTTAAGTGTTGCCCAACCAATCAGGATATTGTGACCAGGTCATGAATATCCGATTATAGAGACTAGTTACCAGACATATGACATGTGCTTCGGACGGGGCAGACACTTATCCAGCCCCAGCCCTAGCACGTGACTATCCGATACTGGGCCGATATACACAATACTACGGTATACTACGCTTGATACAGATCTATATATTCCTGTAAGAATATTTCTGGAGAATTGGGAAGGCATGGCGCTTTGCTAGAAGCCAACCTTGTCTTGTAAATCGGTATAAACGTAGTACGAGGTACTTACGTGTTCGGATAATCCGACGACCGTATTTACTGCCAACATATCCGGAGATCTCATGGGTCGCTTCCTGAAGATTCACCGATGATGTATAACTCGCACTTAATTAATCTAGGATTAATTAGAAGAGAGAGAAAATTAATCTGGGATTAACTGCGGAGATATTTTATCTGGGATAAAATATTAATTAAAGAGAGAAGCGATTAATTTGGAATTAATCGATAAAATAATATATTTGATATATTATTAAGAAATTGGATTTTGACGCGGAATTGAAATTAGATTTTAATTCGGGCGAACAAATTAATTTAGAATTAATTCGTTAGCGACGTGAATAGTGATTTCGCTAGGCGTAATCATTTAATTACGACGCGACGGAAAATTCGTTAATTTGGAATTAGCAAACCCGAGCCCGGGATTATTTGCGAGCGCATTCGCATTTCGAATTCGAGTGCGCACGCAAGTTAATTCGAGCGTCAAATCGCTAGTCACATCAAGCGTCAAATCACATGTCACTTTGAGTGATGTGACATTTGAGTGATTGATGTGGTAGTTGAAAGCATTTAAAGCTTTTGCTTTATGCTTTTTGACTTTTGTTTTTTGAAATTGAAAAAATGGTAATTGGTTTATTAATTTTTTGAAAATATAAATAAACCAAATACATTTTTAATAAAAACTCTCTCTCTCCTCTCATTCACGTTTTTCGTGAAACCCTTTCCCTCTCTTTTATCTTCCTCATCTCACGGCTTGGAGCCATTTTTGTTCTCCAATTTTTGGTTTGACCGAATTTGTGAGAAGCAAAGGAAGAAGAGAAGTGCTAGCACACACACATGGGTTATATTATGGTGATAGGGAAACGAATTTGTGAGCTTGGAATCTCAAAGCTTGGAGCTTTAATGGAGGACATCCATGGCCGATTTTCAAGGAGGAAGATGACCCAAAACCGAGCATGATAGCAGTCCAAGGAGGCCAAAACCGAACTTACACAAGGAGCAAAATGGGTTGTGTTCTTCTCGCATCAAAACCGACCATTGTGAGTATATTCCGCACCTCATATGTTGTGTATTCACTCATTTTTATGCATGATTTATGATCTTGGGACTTGATTGAAACTCAACATGGTATCAGAGCTATTGGTTGCATAAAACGAATTAGGGTTCTTGAGCAAAATTTGGGGCTTTTTTATTTAAGCATGATTTTGACAAATTGTTTGTTTAAGAATGTTTGTATATGAATAACTTAGAGTTATATGTAATCAATTTGAAGAAAAATTAATTGGATTGATTTTCCCCAATTTGCTTAATGTTGGCCAAAACTTTAATTTGGGTAAACTCAATTTGAGCATCAAATGATTAAATTGTTTAGTATAGTATGCTTGAATGAGGTTGAATTGATGTTGTGCATAATCAATTTCATGAAATTTGGTTGGATCCATTTTTCCCTAAATTTTGGGCATGACATTAATATTTGGTGACAAATTTGGGATGTTTTTGAGGCAACTTGTTTTGAAAATGAAATTGATATTTAGAATGCTTGAATGTTGTTTAATTGATGATTGATTAGATTCATTGATGAAAAGGTTTGGAAAATTTCCCCCAATTTGCTTGTGATGGCCGAAAATATGATCCCTAAAATTGTCTTGGTTTTTGATTTTTTGTTCATTGGATGACTTACAAATCATTTGGGGATGTTGAATTTATGTTTAATTTGGTTCAATTGGATGAATTTGATTTGGGCATAATTTCCCTCTTTGGCCGAGCCACTTGAAGCATGAAATTGGTTTGATTTTGATTTAATTATGTTGGACATGATAATTGATGTTAAGCATGATTAATTGAACAAATTTAATGTTTTGGAAAATTTTGATTTGGGCAATTAATAATGCTATAACTTTAGGTAATTTAATTGGAAAATTTGGAAATTTGGAATTAAATTATTGGGCTTAAAATTGGATTTGG